>LR549271.1:0-234439 GCA_900536415.3 Caenorhabditis sp. 38 MB-2015 | reverse complement strand
CCCCCCCCCCCCCTCTCCTTTTTACGGAGGGTTTCTTTGTCACATGCAACCAACATAAACTGAGCTCTCAAACAAAAAAAAACAAAGACCTAATGCTCTGCTTCGCTAAAAACTTGAGGACGTATTTGGTTACTTTCTGAATAATTAAGATTGTAAACGTTCTACAAAATTAGTTTATCACCATATCTACTGACTGATGAAATATCGAAAGAGTAAACTTGATAAGAAATTCGCTATTCACGAAAAAAAAACTTTTGCCGAACTCTCACAAGAATAAAAACATAACTTGACCAAGAAACGAAAACAACTTCAAAATTCGAGCTTGTTACAAACTTCTACTCATTCAATTTTCAACCAATATTGTTCCAGAAACAGAGACCTATCAGTTTATACTAGATATGTACTTTTACACCTACTTGTTTAACTCTAAACAGATAGAAAAATACAGAGACCACTTCAGCAGGAGCCAAGAGTTCAAAACAAACCTCTACTGATTAGAATCGTAAAATAAGACGATAAATTCATTATCTGGAAACTTGCTTTTATTGTCGTATGCTAAAAAATATCAACTACACGGTCATAAATTAGAAAAAAACAGTTTTTCTTTGTTATCTATAATAGTTTACTTACGTGGAATGGCAAACGACATGTTCATTTTGATTTTAGGAATAGTGATTTATTTACAAAACACAATAATATTTGACAGTCAGCAGATGTTTTACACACGTGATGTTTAACTTTCCATCTATTTTTATAATACCAAAGTGCCAATCAACAATGCAAAAAAATTAACATAGCCAGCCCATTTTTCTTGTTTTTTTTGTTCATAAAAAAGAGAAAAAACCGATAAGAGACTAAACATTGTATGAAAGTGCACGGAGTCACATGCAGAGAAAAAATAAACACAGACAGGCCAAAAACTGGTTCTTCTCCTATTTCTCTCTCCCAGTAGAATATGTTGGTAAAGAGGAGAGTGGGAAGTGTGGGGCCGCGTGGCGCAATGGATAACGCGTCTGCCTACGGAGCAGAAGATTGTAGGTTCGAATCCTGCCGTGGTCGAAAATTTTTTTCAAAAAGTTCTTTTTGGCGAGGAAACTAGATTGCACGAAGCGGTATACTTTTTGGTCTTTCATATCAGTTTTTTTGTTTCATACCGGTCACGTTGAACAGTGTGCATTTATTGAATAAAAATCAAGTGACATCCGGAACTGCCCAGTGTGCAGAAAGTAAAAATAAAATCAAAAAAAAATTCCAATATTTTCGAAATACCTTCTAGTTCATTGCTGGTGATGTATCATTGTATGAGAAGTTGAACAAAAGATTTTTGATTTGAGTTTTTCAGGCGGACAGAGTTTTGAAAACATACGATTCTCCAACAACGAAAAGGATATAAGAAACAACGACAACTAGTCAGAATCTGGTATGTTCAAAACAAAGAAAAAAAATATATATAGGTGACAGGACACCGATTGTACGGGCACCAGAGCTCCGCTAGTATTTTTCACATCGGGACATGTTAAGGAAATATACATGTTTGTGTACAACATCTGGATCAGAGCTGTGCAAAATCTGTAAAATTGTCAAACATCGGTAGTTAGCTGTTCTGAATTCATTATTCAACCTTATAAATTCACATTTAATGCCTAGAGGGTGTCTTGTATGGGCTCATATTGTTTTCTTGGGCTGAGAACAGTGTCCTGAACACTTTTGCAAAGTTTCATTAGGCTGAATTATTTGGTTCCTTCGATATGCATTTTGGGCGTTTCATTAGTACTGAACCCCTAATATTGACATTTTAATGCCTAGGGGTGGGTAGGTTAATCGTAAGCGCTCTTAATTTTTATCTGAGCTGAGTACAGTGCCCTGAACCCTGTTGCCAAGTTTTGTTAGGCTAAGTGTTCTGGTTTCTTAGATATGCGTTTTGGGGGATTTCGTTACTACTGAACCCCTATTATTGACATTTTAATGCCTAAAAAGGGTCTACGTGCATTGTATGGGTTCATACTGTTATTTTGAGTTGAGGACAGTGTCCTGAAAACTCTTGCAAAGTTTCATTAGGCTAAGTATTTTGGCTCCTTAGATTGAATTATCATCCAATTCTGCGACAAACAATTCGTTCTTTTTGTTTGAACTCTAAGTAACAGTTCGCGAACCTCTCTTGTGAAATTTTGAATACATTGGAGTTTTTGACTTTTAATATTCACTTTCATCCTCACACCATAAAGACTATAAAAAAGCATGGGAAAGTTATATTTCCTTGTCAACAGCATGTCAACATTTGGGAATATTCTTTGTTGTTTTGACACCCGACCGGAAACAAAGAAGGTGTTAAGAGCGTCTATCGAATAAAATAAAACTGGGGCGTGTCATCAAGGTTTTCTCATCCTCAGTCATATTACCTTCTACTAATACTCTTATTATTTCTATCATCTTTTTTCGGCTTGCTTCTATTCAAATTCTCAAAATGGTTCACCACATGATGACCAGAAGTGCTAGACAACAAGCCATCACAAATGGCCGAATTCCACCGCCTTTACTGGATGGCACCCAACGTGTAAGTTCAATTTTTTGAAAAAACACACACAAACATCATGTGATAAACTTTTCAAGCAACTTCCAAATTGTAGAAAAAGTTGTTTTTTGAGTTTAGGTTACTAGGTGTATTTTAAAAGATTCCTGGATTTCTTCGAAGCGGAGGAAAACAAGCTTTTTGTGATTTTGTTGTTTTTCGAAATGAGTTATTTCGAAATTTTTTAGTGTGCCTAGGTAAAACAAGTTATTTCATGACCACAAATAGTGATTAATCTGACCTAATCGTCAATTATAAAAAATTTGCGATTAGTCTGAGCTATTTATTGCATTGAAACATGTTTTGAGATGAATAGAGTTGACGAATGACACAGTTTGAGAATATCATGATTTTCCATCATCATCCATACCAAATCAGTGACTAGATTTTTTTTCGGAGAATGTTTCTCGGTTACTTCATAGATAGTATCATAAAAAAACGTCATGAATCTCGAGATTGAAAATCAAATCTATTCTTTTTCAGAACGATAGTTCCGACAAGTATTGAATTCAATAAAAAGTTTTTTAATAATTAGCTTCAAAATCATTTTTTCGATAACACGTGTGATAATGTACAGAAAAAGCTAAATTTTTGAAAAATGTTACCTTGTCATAAAAACACAATTCTTTTTACAGATTCGAATGGAAGGCGAACGGATGCCAAAAGCTCGTTTCGCCTATGACAAGCTGGTCGAATATCCACAGCACAAGAAACACATTCCGCAAAGGCTCACCGGTTAGTTTTCTTTTTTTGTCATCAATCAAAGAATTAGTATTTCTTATTTTTTATGTTCTAACAAGGAGTTTCATGTTGATCAATATTCCACTTCTAACTCTCGCAAAGTTTGCTCTGAAAACATCAAATATCTCTTCGATTTTTCCAGTTGATTGAGAGTGCTAAAGGATTATTAAAACAGCCTTTGTGTAAGAACGAAAACTCTTGAAAAACTATCGGCCAAAAAAAGTCTCCGATTGGGCTCAATTTTTTAATTTTTTAATTTTTTCATATTTTTAAATTTTTTCACGAAAAAAACCCATTAATATCTGTTGTGGTTTTTTCATCTAAAGCATTCTCATTGATACATTCAGGTTTTAGAACGAAAGAGAAAATATTGATTTTCAACTTCCCGCGCGGAGCTTCGTAAAAGTTAGAAGCACGATGTTGATCACCATGAAAAACTCCATCAATTGACATAGGTCTCATTCCAAAAACCGTTAATACATAGTTTCTTCTCTCCTGTAAGAACTTCATTTGAAAACATGATGAATAGTTCCAGGAACTTATTAGGAAAACTGCAAGTTGAAATTGCAATCACAGAAAATTGTATCAAATTTCAATAAAAAATAATCCAATTTTCAGCCAGTCACGTTCATAGGCATCTGCGAACATGAGTACCTCTGCAGCCTCTGCGCCAAAATTATAAAATACACGGAACCTTCGGCAACCCCATCACAACTTCTGGCTATCCATCGTCATCGAGCAAAAGATAAAACTGGAAACGCATATGTCGTGGTGAAAGAAAACAATAAATTCGAGAACTCAAGTGTGATCATCAAAGCTATCCAACTACTCAAACTGCTCCACCATGAAAACTACTCTGCCTATCTCAAAATGATTTCAAGACCGCGATAATCTTCTTTCATTGTTTCTCCGTTTTTTGTTTATGATGGAATTACTGTGTCATGGATGTTGAAGGGTAATATTGTTGTTTTTATACTGTCAAATATCAATTGTGCCATTATCAATGTCTGTTAAATTTTTGAATCATTTATATACTTTTATTGTTATGTATATTGTTTATTGCACATGAACCGATTTTGTTTTTGTTTTCATTATCTCAATCATTTTGATAATCTTCCAAAGCTTAATTCTGAAAAATACAGAGCTAAGTTATGACAACAAAAGATTTGATACAATGTATAGTTTTCAAAATAGTTCTCGTTAGGTGAACATTATAATGTTTCATAGAGTATGAGAATCTCTGGAGATTTTTCAAGCGAACTCCAGGGTTTTTATCAAATTAGAAAAGAAATTTCCGGAACAACAGTTTCGTCGACTTCATGGTTTCGTTGTTTTCCAACTGAAGTATTGATCGGAAAATCTTACCTATATACTAATTGGAAAGTTACTTTTTTAGGCTAATTGTTCTGGTTTCTTAGATATGCATTTTGGGGGTTTCATTAGTACTGAACTCCTAATATTGACATTTCAATGCCTAGGGGGTGGCTAGGTTAATCGTAGGCTCCCATAATTGTTTGCTGAGCTAAGTACAGTGTCCTCAACTGTTATGCCAAGTTTCGTTAGGCGAACTGTTCTGGTTCCTTAGATATGCATCATGGGTGGTTTCATTAGTACTCAACCCTTAATATTGACATTTTAATGCCTAGGGGTGGCTAGGTTAATCGTAGGCGCCCTTAATTTTTTCTGAACTAAGTACAGTGTCCTGAATACTTTTGCGAATATGGCTGAGTATTTTTGTTGTTTAGATAGGCGGGGGGGGGGGTTCATTAGTATACTTCATTATATTTCATTATTAAACATACTACAACAATTGCATCTATTTTTGAATTGTTTTTTCGACATTTCTTCTATGATTAGTTTTTCTCTGTTACTAACAACAAATAAATTAATTAATATTCCTAATCATTAGGTAACCAAGGATATTTGTTCTGCAAACAATATGAATGATGATTCGGTGTCAAAGTAACATGATTGTTCTACTCATGTATGAAAACAGACGAAACCTTTCATGAACTAGAAAAACAAAGGGTAACTGGATGACAAAACAATTGAATCAAGTCTATCTGATTCAGGTTCCAGAAAATCCACCGCTGACGAAATATTACTTTTAGTTGCAAATTTCGAAAAAGGGTCAATATTCACAAGGAAACAGTTTCTGATAAGAGGAGAACCGCTATTTCATCGGCTTTTTTTAAATACCATTAAAATGTGACGATTTCAGTGGACGAGGAGATGGACGAGGGATACGACTCTGTACATGACGCTGATTGTAATAATATCATGCTATCATGCTATATTGATTCAGGTTTCGATAATCACCACTCATTTGTGAAAACTTTGTTTAAACTTCCTCGCTGCGTTTTCATGTGCTGAATTGAACATGAATATATCCATCATATCGTAAGAGTAGTTGGTATTTTGTTGAGTGTACAACACATATATATATATATATATATATGAAAATTTTGCATTGCAAGTCAGGCAGGTGAATTTAGGATTCATATCGACATTTAAAGTACAATAAATTGTGAAGGAAAAAGGAAAGCATAAGAGATAACTATAGGTGGGAGAGGATCGCACATCGTGGGAAGGTTAGTCAATCTTCTTTTCACAAATAATGACATTGAAGTTTTCCAGCAATCTCACTTTCGGTGCTTTTATTTTCGATTTCTCGTTTCGTTCAATGATACGGTGTGCTGATTCGCGTGGCGGTGGGGCAGGAATCCGGCTCTGTAAATGATTTTGATTAATTTTTTCATTTGAAAAAGCAAAATCTTTTTTTCTATTCAAGACATTTAGCTACTTTCTTCTGATAGTTGCAAGTATTTAAAAATGTTCGAAAAAGTTACCTTGAAATGACGAACAACGGGCTCCGCAGCGATAGGCTTATCAATGAATAGCAATTGCTTGATGGCCTGGAAATATATATGGAGAATAGAAATCACTAAAAAAATTTAAAATACCTTTCGTTGCATTTGTTTTGCATTGACCCAATTGGAGCCTTCTCGGGCGCTCTTCTCATTTCTGAAATTGCATTGAATAAAAAACACAATCTATCACGCTCGTACTCACTTTGATAAGCCGTAAAGGTAAGAACCGTCTTATTGCATTCGTCTTCAGTGTCGCTCTGGTCGAAATACCCCTGATGGGTTATCTTCTGCGCCAAAGCGGCGACTTTATCGGTTGAAACGGCATTGGTTGTTGTTCCATCATCACCATTCCCACTAATGGTTTCGTCAAGCTCCTTGTGTGTCTTCTTTGGTGCCAAGAGATTGGGAATACCTGGAATGAATGAAATAGAATTTAATAATGTCTAAATTCGGTGTAAATAATTCCCGCTAAGTGTTTATTAGCTTCGTTTTCTAATGCTTCACAAACTCACTCGGCAACTCTTTGAATTTGAAGTCGTCGGATGCGGTGGGACCAGGAAATGTAGACCGTGAATCCATGGTGGCAGGCGGCGGTGATTTTCTTTCGTGCGAAGATGGGAGACTGTCAAGAATCGAGGGAATCTGGAAAATAGATTTATACACTCTCTTTTTTTCGATTAAAAGACAATCAACGCTAATAAAACCATTGAAAACTCATTACATAATGTTACTAATCTACATAATTAAAATTTTCTAAAATTTCTCAAAACATCATGTCATCATCCTCAAAACATCATCCATTAATTAAAAAACAAAAAAAAATAATTATTGCAGCGAAAACAAATAAACATGAGGAAAAAACCTACGACACTCCACTCCGTTACATGACGCTCAAGTACGAGATGGGTCTCGCATGGAAACGCTGTGTGTGTGTGAGAGAGATATTTCTCTGCACTCTCTCTTTTTTCATGCTGCCTCGCTTATTGCTTATTTGTGGGGTCTAAAAACGAAAATTGAATGATAAATACCAGCAAGTGTCCAAAGTTACTCATTTGAATAATTTTTAATGATTTCTTATCTTATGAGAAACGAAAATTCCTGCTGTTTTTGAAGTCCAATCAGTGGTTCAAAAAGACTTGGGAGAGTGAAATATGAGAAATCAGTTTATATGGACCTGGTAGGCATGAAAAATATTCGATCTGTGTGCAGGCGAACCTTCTTTTAAGGTGGGGTAATGGGACACAGCAAGTTGTTCTTAAAATAAAAATCACTTTTTTTAGGTGATACCCTCCAGAGATTTGTTACCGAAAAGTCTAGTATTCGAGAAAAGATTTTTCAAAGTATACGTCGAAAGTTTCCAAATTTCTTTTTTCAAACGAAATTTTCTCGAAAACTATGTAGACTTTTCCATAAAATATCCTTCGAAGATTACATCCCAAAAAACTATAATTTTTTATTCAAGAGCAATTTGCCGAGTTCCTTCACTGCACCTTTAAGTGGGCGATTCGACAGGTGGCAAGGATAGGGAAATGAGTGAAAGATATCAGACGTGACCTCTCACGGGTTTGACTCGAAAAATAACTGTCACAAAAACTAATTTATTTCATTCATACACTTAAACGAGCAGATGAACAAGGACATCCTGAATCAACTTGGAGTTTAAAATTGCATACAAGATGGTAGAAAACTCCTAGGTCACCTCCGAAATCAAAACCCACGAAAAAATATTTTGTGCCGCAGAAGCTGTAATGTATCTGCGTCCAAATATTTCAGGACGGCATTACTACTTTTCACGTGATTAATTGAAAAAATACTCTGACAAGAGCCTAATTCTAGCAAAAATATCATTCGAATTTTTAATGTATGATTAGTTTTCCTCTGCTTCTAGCCATTGAATAAATCAATATTTGTCATCACCAGGTTACAGGGGTTCCTAGGTTTATTTAGAAATTTTGATGATGATGAAGTGAGTGAGCGTGTGGCGTAATGCTGGTGTGTAATGGTAGTTGACTAGTGTGTGTAATGTGTGGCCGCGTGGCGCGATGGATAACGCGTTTGCCTAGCAGAAGATTGAAGGTTCGAATCCTGCCATGGTCGAATATGTTTTTTTCTTCAAAGTTTTTTCTCATAGAGTTTAGTATTACGCAATGTTTGTTTACATCAGGGTTTTGCACTTGGCTCAAAGCCAAACAAAAATCCAAATGGGAGTAAAACAAAAACATCTCAAAAGATTGTTGTTTTTTTAACTTCATTCGATATGGCCAAAATAAAAATATAGTAATTTAAAATTCAAGAATTCGTGTTTTACAAGGAATGGAAAACCGAGAGAAAAATATGTAAGTACAGTGAGATCAACTATGAAGCAGGGTTTAGAAACAAGAAATAAGGAAAAGGAAATTTTGTTTAGTTGAACATCAGTTTGCTGAACTTTCGTTTCATTTTGGAGAATGCACCATCTTCACCATCCTTGTCCTTCTCTTTCTCTCTACAAATCGGAAAATTATTCTCAATTTCATAGATCTAAAAAACCAACTTTTCCTTATCAACTTCATCCAAACTTGCACTTTTCGATTTGCTTTGCTCTTTTTCATATCGCTGAAACAAAAAAAAACGTTTTTTTTTTCCTCAATCGTGTGATTTTATCACCTGAATGAATGATTTTTTGGAGGTTGGGCGTTTTTTCTCCAACATGGACTCCGACATAACCGGATGAGATGACTTACGGATGGCATCATCTTCGACAATTTTTTTAAGATACAAGTCTCCGCAACTGAAAAACAAGATCAATCATTTCACAATGTAAACAAACAAGTTTTTTATAGATTTCATTAAAAATTATCTGACGCAGAAAGAAAAAAAGTTGTATAGTTTTACCTGGTCTTGCTCCGTTGCACTGGACGATGCTTGGATTTGTCAATTTTGACAACAGCTGGAGATAATGAGTGACATGATGAGGTGGATGATGATAAGTATGATGAGTTGTCCGAACTGCAAAAAGTAGTTTTCCGGACTTGAGTAATGCTTGGAATGTTTGAAAAATATAGCAATTCTGTGATGGCTTTTGAGAATTCAAGCAGTTCTAGCTATATTTATAACGGCTGATAGATTTTTGATAACCTGAACATAGGTATTTATGAAAAACCATTTTGTTGTTCCTGGTATCACAACTTGTTTTGACTAAACCATGACTCGGCATACGTATCACGTGCATTTTTCCAAGTTCTGTGATTTCCGACTTCCTCGTTTCTATTTTTGTTTTAAATTATGCAAATGTGAATCACTAACTTCCGTTTGTAAATAATCAAACTGGTTGTATCTAAAGTCAGACATCATATGAAAAGTACGTTATTCGAAAAGATCAGGGAGTAAATTTCAAGAATTCCTGAACTCGATATATGACATCTATAACATGTCATTTTCGAAATAACATTTGTTATTTTCTGTTCAGAGCGAAGAAAAGATCAAAATAAAAATTTCTGTCTCAAGAGTAAGATACAGATATCCATTCATCATTTGGTCACCTTAAGATAAAAAAAGTGGGAAATGAAAAGTTTCTGGACAAGATGAAACGTTCTTTGAAGTAGTACAAAACCGAAATATGATACAAGTGTTTGAAACCTTTTTGGGTGATCAAAAACTTGCGTACCCATTTTATAACAAGCTGGTCAGGTCAGGCCAGGTTAGAGATAGGATAATGAAAACGAAAAAAATGGGAGAGCATCAAAAATCAGGTCAAAAACACAACACACACACACACACACGAAAAATTGTTGTGTGTTGCACAAAACATAGATCTTCAAAAAACATATTCGTTTGATGGAGGTTAATGGTTTAAAAATGTGTTGTGTGTTAAACAACACATTGGAGTCGAAATTTGTAGTTTGAGGAACAAAATACAAAGAAAATTTTGAGGTGTTTTCTACCAAATCCCAAGACCATTCAAAACGTATGCCTAATATCACAAATTTCGCATTTTTCTAACGGAAAGCTACGAAATTTGAGATTGGGGTTTTCAAGATGATTGATTAGAGATCATTTTCATTAATTTTTTCAATTTCTTAATCCTCACTTTAAATTTCATGTTAATTTCCCTTTCACTTAAGTTTCCAAACTCACTGTTTTCTGCTCGGCATTTCACGGCTCAAACTGCGTCTCATATGATCATTTTCCGGACTGTCATCGTGCAACGAACCCATTGGACAAGAAGCTGTTGATCGCTTCTTGGTAGCCATTTTTGAGTTATGATTATGGATTCGCTTATTAACAGCATTTGCGTAGATCAGTGCCATAGCTAGAAGAAAAAACAAGTGTTATGACAAAGATATCTTCGAAAAAGAGATATATGGGACCGCCTCGCTGATCTCTAATCGCTACTTTCTTGAAGAGTCTGACCGCGATCGTTCGATCATTTCCTGAGAAAGAAAAAGAGAAGAGAAGATATATTTTTCAGATTTGAGGAGGAACATATTTTCTTCTGCTCCTCTTCGTTAAATAAACACTATGTTGTAACAAGTTGATAACAATTACAATATTTTTAATGATTAATAGCTCACAGTACATAGATGATCAAAGTGAGAGAATTTTTGAAAAAAAAAAAACATCTGCCGTTTGACACAAAAAGAGCTTCGTGTTCAAGGACAATCCCCACTCTAGAATATATTAAACTTTTTTACTTCAAAACACAGTACACCAGTGACCAAAAAAACTTTAGAATCTGGAACAAGAAGGCGTGGCCTGACGAGATAAGCGAAAAATCTAATTATCAAGCAAGTGGTGCGTAAGTGATTGAGGAAATATTGACAAAACAAGGAAAAATGTCCCATTGTTTTGCAACTTGTTTTTCTAGGCTTTCTGAAACCCGAAAACATGTACTTTGCAAAAAAATTCAATTTATCTGTTTGACATTACTTTTAAGCAACCAAAGAAAGAAAAAAACATGAACATGGCATCATTTGGGTTGATAATTATATTTTTATATGGAAAATGAATGTTTTTTTTTCAGATCTATTTTGGGAACAGTGAAATCATTTATATACCATCATATATATATATATACATATATACAATCATAAAATTTCCCATTTCAAAATTGAATTGTATGACGCCTCTAAAAGGCATCAAAAGATTAATGAGCCATTTTTATATATTTCGAAAAAATGCAAAAAAAAAACAAAAAACTCATTATTTCAAAAAAATTAATGGAGAAAAAGTTTATCCATTTTGTGTTTTTTGTTTGCGAAAATTGAAATTTCAAGAAACTCACGTCAAAAATGATGGGATTAAAGGGTTAACGAACTAGAAAGTTTTTTTCATGGAAAAACTAGATAAGAGCACGACAATATTCTTAGAAAGAAAGAGTCAAAAGTCGAAACACAGGCTGTGATACTAGAAATTTTAGAGGAATGAAAATTCGAAAAAAAAATGTTGGGTTTAGAATAATGCCTCTTAACTTCAAAAAAAAAACGATATTCTAGGATTTTGATGATGAGATTATTTTTTATTATGTACATAATACAAAAGCAAAATTTTCTTTTGATCTATATATGTCAGTGTAGGGTGTCTTAGTCTAACTTGCAACAAACAAACTTTCATCAAGTCGCGATGAATGAAAATTCAAAGGGCACTCAACTAAATTAAAAAAAACCTACTGTTCGTTTTTCTAAATCTAGAAGATTAGAATAATTCGTTTTGCAACTCCAAACTTTCGAAAAAGACAATTTATTTGCAAGTCTGAGGAAAGTTGAATGAGAAAATTCATCGAAGCTTAAAATTCTAAAGTTTGACACCCCAGTCCGAAAAAAATGTAAAAGTATTATCTACATGTTTGGAGAATTTTCGTTACGAAAAACAGCCTGAATTTCTATTGAAAGTTACCCACCTTACTACTTTTTTTAACTAAAAATATTTTTGAATTTCATATTTTCTTTTTGAAAGTAAACTGCCCTTTCCGGATTGAATTTGACCTTTCTATGCATTTTTTGTCTAAGACATGATTTTTTGTTGCACTTCTGAATTGAAAAAATAATTCAAATTTTGAAAAGGGACCAAAAATTTTGGTGGTTGCTTGCCGAAAAAAACCGAGAAAAAACTACTGGGTTTGAGTTTTTTGTTCGATAGTCGTCTTAATTAAAATGGAAGTGAAGGGTTCGGCAACCAAAAAAAAGAAACATAGGAAAATTCAAATTTCCTTTTCTTCTTCTCTAGTTAGTAAACTTCGGTTGCAAGAAAAAAAATACGGTAGGAAAGGAAGCAGAACTTGAGTTGGCTCATTTGGTTTCTCACGTAGACATGATGTTGTCTCTCATTACTATGTAGTGTTATTCACACCCATTGTTTTTCATGGAGGAAATTAAAGACCAAGGTTGCAAAAAAAACACTAAGCTTGTTTCCAGCTGGGTGTTTTTGAATACTATGTGCGCAAGATGTTCCTAACCTGGAAATATTTTTCGAAGAATAACAGAATCTAAAAAAATATGATACTGTGAATATGATGTTCGATGATATATAATAATAATAATAATTTCATTAGCTGAAAAAGATGTTGCTTCAAAATAATATTTGGACCACAGAACAAAAACATAAAAACAAATTCCAGCGAATTTTCAAAGATCAAAATATTATTGTTGTTATATCTGAATGAAAAGAACTATATTTATATATCATTACGTCATTTTTAGAGATCAGAAATTATCGGTTTATAATGTTTCTACAGTATAACAAAAAAATAGTTTCCCAATTGGTCCTACTTTCGAAAAGCGAATCTACTGATTTTAAAAATTGAGGTATATTCACCCTCGACTCATTCTGTCCTACTATATTCACAGAAAATGTTGAACTGATCCAGAAAAACTACCAGAAACAAATTGAAATCGAAAGAGCAAAAGTTAAACTTTGAGAATAAAAGTTTAGTTCCTATTCCATCCCGAAAAAAAATCTAGTCACTAAAAAGACCAAATGTGACTTTTTTTCCTTCTCAAAATTTTCCTAAACTTTTGTCTCATGAATATTTTAATTCTTGAAGAACAGGAACTTTTTCTGTTTAAATTCAAAGTCTAAAAAAAGTCGAATTTCATGCATCATGACATTTCCAAAAAATATGTGAGGCCAAGAAAAAATAAATATAAAATTCACACAAATTTCATGCATCTCAGCACATTTTAATTATCTTTCAGAGCACACGAAAAAGAGCACAGAGTTTCGGCTAAAATTAATTATTTCCTGGAAAACGCAAAGATTCCAAATATACTGTAAATTTTGCTGAAAACGAAATTAATTTTCAGATATTTTTCACACGTTGAAACAGTAAATAACTCTGCAAAAGAAATGCAATTTTCCAGGAAAATGTAATAAATATTATGCTAGCCAACATGAAAAACAAATTGTTTTTGTAAACTTGATATTTTCAAGAATGAAAAATTTAAAAAAAAACTTACACATTTTTTGAAATTGAAATATTTTTAGATGTGTGCAAATGAAGAGATTGAGATGGTCCTTGTCCTCAAAAAACACACTTGAACTTGACGAGAGAAAGAAAATGAACAGGAGAAAAGAGCAAAGAATGTGGTTTGGGAAGGATGGAGCAAAATGTGATAATAAGATTAATTACCGACTCTTCGGACCAATTAATTAACTTATAATTGGGTTAAAACGTTCAATATACTCTAAAGAACGATCATTAAAATTGATAGTGCTGTTTTTTTTTTTTTTTTTAATACAACCTATTCTGGAATGAATTTGAAATTTTATAGCTCTAAGTGTTCTATTTAAAAAAAATAAATAAATAAACTCAAGAAACTTGAAAATTATTGCCTAAACCATCCAAGCTTCTCTAGAAAACTATTTCATAAATCTAGCTGAAAGCTTATGCTAAAAAACCTAGTCAATCAAGCGAAAATCAAAGAATATATGCACTTTTACTGAGTGTGGGAGGTATTTTATTTTTCCCTTGAGTGAGAACTCCAGTAATTGCGTTTTTAAGATATAAAATTTGAAGTAATGAATAAGATCAAAAGATTTGAAACTTCTTCACAAATTCCTTACCTTATTTTATGGGTACGCCTCACAATCTGCAACCTAATCTTTCATTTCAACTTATGTTCAAAAACATAAAACAACACTACAAAACATTCACACATGCGTGAAATCAAAATATGAGTTGGAAATTGTCACTCTTACGCATCAAAACAAGACATTTTCTGAAAAAAAAAACCTATTTCAAAACACTATGTCTATTGAGAAGTACACTCGATGAACTTTCCATAGGGGTTCGCTAAATCCGAGTTTTGAGAAAAAAGATTCATCAAACATCAGCTTACCCAGAATTTTTTTCCAGCAAGAAAAAAATGAGCAAAATAATAAACACTTCATTTTTTTGTATCTCCGGGAAAAAACAACTTGATTACTACACAAAAGAATTCGAATCGGGAGATGTCGAAGGATGATTAAGAAGAAAAATATGTTCAAATAATAAAGACCAGAGAGACAAAATACATATTTGTTTGAATAAATAGAAGTAACCGAATTTTTGGAATGTTATGAGACCACACGAGAGAAGTTTTGTTTTGAGAATTGAGTAAGATATTAGAAATTATACAAGTTGAGTTGCTCTTTTATGTCTTCTTCGCTGGACATTCCGAACTTCTCTTTATTTTCCATCATTAAAGCCATAATCGATTCCATTTGTTTTGCTTTCATCTGTGCCTCCTGTAAATAAATAGGATTTTGAATTGTTGTCAACATTTTCACCTGATTCAAAAAACTGACATCATTTATAAATCTGACAATTTCAAGTCACAACTTCATTACCTATTCCCAAAAACCTGCTATTTGAATCTCAAAAAAAAAACCATATGTCATCATAAAACATTGATTTTTCACGTAGATGATTTTCTAACAGCAAAGTTCATGTTCTTGTGAATACAAAAAAACTAAAGAGTGGCCTAGAGAACGCAAGAACCTCTTTTTCTTTGATCTTTTTCAAAAAATACTGTATTATTTTTCTAGGCCGGATTGGTTGCTCTTCCAATGGTCTAATAATTCCAACCCGACAATATTTCGAACTGCATGACATAGAAGAATCAGGATTGGTTTTCTGGATCCCAAACATTTTCCTACTATCAATGAAGTTGAAATAAAATATACATTTTGAAAAGTAATAACACATTTGGATCTTTTTGGTTACATTTTGGCAACGATTTTGTTATCCACTTATAAAATTTCTCAAAACAACACCCTTAGTATATATCATACTTAAAATTGGGAGATTTTTCTCTAGATAGGAGGCAACCTCTCAAAAACTTTAGTTGTATAGCAATTAGATAAAAGATCATAAAACTATTTTTGACTTGTGTTTAAAAAACCACTGATAATTCTAAAAATCAATTTGTGGTTGGAGTGCGCGTGTATCAATTAAGTTTCATGACTATTTGATCCAACTCACATAATCTCTTTCTTCCTTGCTCATCTCAGCAGCCATCTGGCGAGTTTTCGCTTTTAATTGAGCGGTGGCCAATTTTCCATGAAGTTTTCCAAGTGTTTCACTGATTCTGTCACTATCAACTGGATGATCTTCTTCGGGCATGACAAACTTGCGAGTTGAAGCCGACATTACACGTCGTTTGTCCATTTGTGGCATTTGCTCCTCTTCTTCTCCCGACTCCTCCGAGTGTTCACTTTCTTCCGACTCTTCCGATGCTGAAAAAAACTGTTTTATTTCAAGGTCTTTTTTGGCTCTTCTTTTTTTGTAATGCGATGTGCAAAGTAGACAAAAATGCAAAAAATTTACAAAAAAAATGTGCAATGTGTGAATTATTTTTGCAGAAAATTTGCAAGTTTTCAAACAGCGCGGGGGTTACTGTTGCAGATGTCATGCGTATCTAACAACCCCGCGAACTTAAATTGTTTGAATTCCAATGTATTTCTTTTTTAAACTTATTTCGCGGGGTTGTTAGATACGCATGACATCTGCAACAGTAACCCCCGCGCTGTTTGAAAACTTGCAAATTTTCTACAAAAATAATTCACACATTGCACATTTTTTTTTGTAAATTTTTTGCATTTTTTCCTACTTTGCACATCGCATAAGCAAAAAATTGACCCACTTCAAAAGAAAAACCTCCGTTCTCCCCTCACACAATAAAACACGTTTCTCTCACCATTTTCGAAAAATGATAAGTTCAAAACTGCCAAACTTCATAGATCAAAAAACTGTCTTTTATCGTTATTGATGTGCCTTTCACGTGATTCAAAAACTCACCTTTTGCGCGTTCCTCCACTTTTGGGTTGAAGTTGACACGAGACTTTTTGATAGATGACTAAAAAATATTTATTTTTTGATTTTGTTTTTTGCTTCAAAACTCACTGTGTTCATGACTCCGGATTGCAAGAGTTCTTGAACTTCTTCATTTGTTTTGATTCGAGATTTCTCAGCTGAATTATTTTGTATGTTATAAGTTGTTTTTTTTTCTTATCTTACCTCTCGCCGCAATTTCTTCTTCCAACATTTGTCTTTTTCTTGTTTCCGCGCGTTTTTCGGGACGAATGCTCACATAATAATTGATGAATATCCCCAATACTCCACCAAGCTGAAATCAATATAATTTTAAGTATTTTCCGAAAATCAAAATTTCTCACCATAGCTGACAAAACCAGAAACCCGATTCCATAAGCTTCAAAAAGTTTAATTGCTTGTTGGAAGAATTGATTGAGATCAACCATTTTTCTGAAAAAAATGATCGAATAAAAAAGAAATGGGATATTATTTGCTAAAACAGAAGTGCGAGAGAAGTAGTTATAACGGAATATAAATGAATATGAATTTTGGAATAGGAAGAGAGGAAGAGGATGCGGTCACCTTGGAGATTGAGGCTTCTGCTCATCCGCTTTGAAGGATTAGATAGGGGTTTCTAGCGATTATTTTTTCAAGAAAACATTGCATCACTCAAATTAATCAAATATGTATGGTGACCGGATATGTAAATAGCTGTGACGAAAATGGGAAGATTTCTCGGAGCTATTTTAAGTTGCGAATATGCACCTGACTCAAAACGGAGTCAAAGTTTGAAAAATCGGAAAGCCAGAAAAACTGGTTTCAAACTACACAACTTTGCTGTATATTTGAAAAAAATAGACTATTTACTTTGAGAATTGCCTAGGGGAAAAAGCTGAAGAAAATTCAAAAAACTAGATTTTCAGATATGCACAATATAATATATTTTCTGAATTAAAACTTTGAATTTAGATTCAGAAACTCGAGATATGCTCTAACTAACTACTAGATAACGAAAATTTGATGTCAAAAAAAACTTTCTATGCATATAATATGTTTTATATATCATTTCTCTTTTTTCAACACTCGATAATAGTTTGAAGAAAAAACAGCTCCGGAAAGAACTACCAAATATGAGAGAAGTGTCTTTTCTCTACAAATCAATTTTTTCAAAGTACAGCCAGCTCCTAATTAGCAAAAGAAAAAACTAGGGAAAGAAAGCGACACATGCTGAAAAAAAAGCCTAAATTAATTTCAAAGAGGGCTTTCCTATGGCAAAAATATATCAAATGAAAAGGTTATGGAAAAATCATATCAAGTATGCACGCGAAGAAGTGAAAAGAAAGTGTTTTCGTGCAGCTGAAGAGAAAGAAAATGTGTTTTCAAGAAATTTTGGTGGGTAAAAAAACATGAAGATGTGTTTTTTTTTTTGGAAAAAATGAGACAAGCTTAAAGGATGAGAATGAAAGTTGTTTTACAAAAAAAAGGTCAACGTTGTTCATATTACTGTCGGTCAATTTTCCTTGACACAAAAATATCTTTCTCATGCAAAAAAACAACAATTTTCTCTTTTTCGGTCTTCCCTTTTCACACCATTTCTAATTTTGTTCTTCTAATTTTGTTCTATTTCTAATTTTGTTCTTTTCAATAATTCCTTAATCGCAAAAAAACCGAATCATTGGAACACAATCTTTTTTTTTATTAGTCAACAAGCGAAAAAACAAAAAGAAAAGAAAAGATGAATCTCTCTCTTTCTCTGCGTCTCCACTACACACCGCTCCCCCTCGCTCAGCAGCCAATAGTGTATAAACGTTGAATACTCAGTCAACGGCGTCCCTGTGAGTGTTTTGTTTTGTGTCTGTCTCTCGCACATTTTGTTTTTTATGCGACTAGTTGGCGAAACAACGGCGTGTGAGTGAGAGCACCGTCTGTTTTTTTTTTGCAAGTTAGTATATTTATTGGTTTCATTATGTATTGATTATTGAGTGATTTGTTTTTGATATTTGTATTCATCTTGTGTTCACTCGTTTTTGTCTTTTTCATTGCATCATTATTCCAATTTTCAGTGAGAATGTTCGGCCAACAAATCAGCAAAGCAGCACAAACTTTGCAAAAAGGAAGTGTCCGATTCTACAACAACACTTACAACAACTTGAAGATCAATAAGAACACCAAGGTTATCGTTCAAGGCTTCACTGGAAAACAGGTAAATTATTATAAACCTGAAAAAATATTCAAGAATATTATCAAAAAACAAATCATATTTATTCTAGGGAACTTTCCATGGAAAGCAAATGATCGAGTACAACACCAAAGTCGTTGGTGGTGTGAATGCCAACAAAGCCGGAACAACTCACTTGGATCTCCCAGTCTTCAGAGATGTGAAGGAAGCTCGCGAGAAGACCGGCGCTGATGCTTCAGTCATCTATGTGCCAGCATCAGCTGCTGCCAACGCTATCGAGGAAGCCATTGATGCCGAAATCCCACTCGTTGTATGCATCACTGAAGGTATTCCACAACATGATATGGTTCGCGTCAAATCGAGACTTGTCAAGCAAAACAAAACTCGTCTTGTTGGACCAAATTGTCCAGGAATCATTTCGGCTGACGAATGCAAGATTGGAATCATGCCAGGACATATCCATAAGAGAGTGAGTTTACCTCATATTGGTCAATGAAATAAAGAAATCCAGAAGAAAATTAAAATGAGACACAAAAATATATAGAAGCGATGACGCTATACAAGGCTAGGCATCTCATGTATGGGTGAAGTGAACAGTACTAACTGCCAGTAAAATAAAATATTAAAGGAAAATCAGTAAAATTGCGACAACTTGATATAAAATTTTCGTAACTTCACACGCAAAGAAGTCTGTTTAATGGTTGTGAAGATATATCAATGTTGTCACATAATGGGTTGATGGCATAATTGAAATGAAAACGAGGGGAAAAGTCTACACGCACACAAAAACATGGAAAGAATGCATAGAGATAATTTTTTGAAACTATTATACATGTGCCTACGCTTCAAAAATCTTTTACATGTTATTGAGCAACTGCATTGATAGAGATGGTCTTAAACTAGAACGTTTTTTTTTCAGGGATGCATCGGAATCGTCTCTCGCTCGGGAACTTTGACCTACGAGGCTGTTCACCAAACCACCCAAGTCGGATTTGGTCAAACATTGTGCGTTGGAATTGGTGGAGATCCGTTCAATGGAACCAACTTCATCGACTGCCTCAAAGTCTTCCTTGAAGACTCAGAAACCAAAGGTATGTTTAACTTGTTCTACAACAATCAACGAATTTTGATCTCGATTTAGGAATCATCCTAATCGGAGAAATTGGTGGATCAGCCGAAGAAGAGGCTGCTCAATTCTTGAAAGAGCACAACTCTGGAAGCACTCGAAAGCCAGTCGTATCGTTCATCGCTGGAGTGACTGCCCCACCAGGAAGACGTATGGGACATGCGGGAGCTATCATTTCGGGTGGAAAAGGAACTGCTGCTGATAAGATTGCCGCTCTCAACGAAGCCGGAGTTATTGTGAGTTTGTTCTCAGGAAAATGCAATGATAACTGAAACAAAAATGCTGTCGGTTTACACAAACACAGCCAACTAACCAAAGGAGTCGAAACGTATCTGCTGTCGTGAATCAATTCTCCTACTGAAAAATATGGGTTCATTCTAGTATAGGGATCTCGGAGAAATGAGAGGGTCCAGGAATGATGTAATGCTCCCCAAAAATGATAAACGGGTCTCTTTGAACATCTTTCAAAAGGGATAACAGTATAGAAGGGTCAATGAGTCTGAAATTTTGATAAATACTAAGGGCTTTATAATCCGAAGCGCTCGTGTGAAATCATAGAATCCAAAAAATGTGATTTATATTTTCACTTCTGTGGACTTTGAAGAAGAACAGTACGTTCATAGTCAATGGAGCAAGTTCGACACAATTCAGACGTTTGATTTCTATAGAGTACCTAAATCGGCAGCAATTAATATTTGATTAGGATGGATACTAGATGTAGGAAGAAACATTTTTAAAGAAATTTTTAGATCAAATGGGAGTCAGGGACTGTGAGGATGAGAACTTATAAATTTCTTGAACGTTGACTTGATGTTGTGATCTTTGTTCGTAGAAATTCTGTAAGAAAAGAAACTATATTATTGAAGAAACATTTTTTGAGATCCTTTTCATTTCATTTTTGAACCCCCATCTCTTCCTGATACCCCTATACTAGGATAGAATTCGAAGAACAATTATCTAGCTTCAATGGATATTTGACTAGATAGATACTAGACGTAGGAATTAATACAGGGTAACCCATGAATATACGACGGTTTTTTTTGACTAGAAAGTAGGTAAAACGGCTCATGTTTTAAGTTAAGTTGATAACTTAGATGTTGTTTGAACAGTAAATGCAAAGAAAAGACTTCAATTCCCGCCCAGAAAGAAATATATTTTGAATTTTCAAGAGGCCGAATCTCGACGTTCTTAAAACCATATAAAAAAACTTATTTTAGTGTAAAACTTGGAAATTTCTTTTTTTTTTACGATTTTGCCAGTTGTTAAATTCTTTTCAGAAATAACCCATAGAGTTAACCTGAGCCGAAAATTCTAATTTTCCAGTGTGAAAAATATCGATTTCAAATAGAACTCTAATACACGGAATTTGATATGCACATCTGGAATATTTTTTGAGTTGATTTGAAGCTGTTACCAATTTAATTATCAGAAATCATCAAAACTTATATTGAAAGTTGTTCAAAACTGCCTCGTACATCATATCTCAACTTTTATGTACATGTAATGTTTGATCGACATCCCAGATTATTTCGAAAAATCTTCCGTCGTATACTTATGGAACATCCGATATTTGTAGGTTTTGTAGAAGTACCTATTATTCTGTTTATCCCAAAGACTTCAATCGAAAAAGAACATCCAGCTTAAAACTTAAGTCATTTTGGGACCCTTATCTTATTCTTGAACCACTCCTCCTGATACACCTATACTAGGATATAACTCAATATTTAGGTTAAAGTGACAAAAGACTGTGTGAAATTGAGAAACTTTTGAAACAGAAAACGTGAAGAGTAAAGGTTTGGCCGTGGATCCATTTGTTTCAAATCATTCAATTTTTTAGTGAACACTTGAAAATTATAATATTAGCAGCCATGTACTACAGGGTGGTTGCGTAATACGTAGACAGAATGAACATTCGGTAAATGGGAAATTGATAAACATTCTCATCAAAAAAACATTTTTTTTTGAATAGATAAATTTAAAAATAGACAGGTATTTTCCAATTTGAGCTCACTATTTCGAAATGACATCATGGAGTATTTAGAAGTTTCGGCAATATTGCAGGTTTTCAAATTTTGGAGCAAAGTATTTGGATATATTTAGATAATCTTCAACTGTTTTATATAAAAGAAAAGCGTATCAACAGCGATCTCATTGAAAATGAATTTTCTTTGAACTTGTAAAAACAAACTATTGTCTACGTAGTTCGCGACCACCTTGTCATTTAGTCCACAACAAAATATTTCAAGTCGTTGTGAAGCTCCCTATTATCGCCTCTATCCAAAAGACTCCTATCCAGAATAAACACGCATCATAACATTTATATTATTTTTGGCCACTATTTCTCACTGATACCCTACAGAATCGAACTCAATATTTAGGATTTGGCCGTGAATCCATTCGTCTCAAATAATCAAGATTGTTAGTGAACTTTTTAAAATGTAGCAATTAGCAGCTAAATATTACTGATATGATAACAAAAAACATAGTAAGTGGTGACTCAGAATTATACGACAGAAAGTTTTATAAAATGAACTTAGGATGAAAATTTGACAGAACATGAAGAATTTGAAATACTATTTCAAAATATCAATTCTCAACGATGATTTTGATTAGTTTAGTTCATTTTTTGGGCATTTATTGATAATGAAGTTAATGACCTGACAGAGCAATGCTTCCTAGACTCAAGTTAATGTAAATCAATTCTTACAGCTTGAAATAAGTTAAAACACTTCCTAAACCTGACATATAAAATTTCATGTTACTATGTATATTTCAAACTTTCATCTTGTGAATTCTGGTTTTAAAAAAACAATTCAGCTTCCTTCTGCAAAAATCATTAACAGTGGATAGCAACGTTAGGAATGGATTCATTTTGGTTTTAGACTGAAATTAGCCGTTGTTAACTTTATTGATGAGACATTGAAATTACACCTCTTTTCTTGATTAAAAGAGAGTTACATTAGTTGTATTAACCTAAATTAGTTGATAATTCATGAGTTTCTTTTTTTAGCTTCCAAAAACATCAATATTTCTTGGTTTTCCTTGATTCCTTCAGATATTCTCGAGTTTTGAGTCTCACAGATCAACTCATTTTCTATCATGCAGAAGTAACGCCGATATTGTTAGTTCAAAATTGAAATAACACCTATATTGTTAGTTCAATTAGAAAAGGCCAAAACACCGTGCTGCACAATTATAATAGTTAAAAGAAAACCCGTCGTATACTTATGAGTCACATTGTATTGTCCAAGCGATGTTTGGGATCATCGGAAAATACTGAACCTAGGACAACTACCATAAAGAAATTTCACGAATCTTTATTCCCAAAAGATAACAAAAACGAGAATCTGATAACAACATGTTATCTTTATTTGAAAAAAAAAATTACTTGTTGAGTTTTTCGTAGTTCTTTTCTAGTATACCAGTTAGACCAATAGCTTGGAGAAAAACCATGGCGTAGTAAGCTAGCTAAAAATCTTCAGAAAACAAAACCTTTAAATGTTCCGGTACTGTTAGTAGGAAGAACCCAATGACAATATTATGTAAGATATACCAGAAACGGCCAAAACCCGCATATTTTTTCTGGATTTTGGTTCTCCCCTAAGTGAGCAATATATTCCTGAGGATGGGAGTTAATAGAAACCTAGCTAGTTTGAGTCAGAGAGTTCACTTCTAACGAGGTATACCTACCTAATTTTTAAGCTGAATCTACGGAGAGGTTTTTGAATTTTGAACATTCCTTGTAATGTTTGTAGAACATATTGTTATCTAGTCATCTGCAGAATGAAAATTCAGATGAATTCATATTCGCCGAGCTGAACATTGTTCTAGTTGTCCACTCTCCAAAAACTATACTTGTAAAAAAATATTAAATGAAGTTAGTCGTGGTCTATAACGATATTTCTCTTTAGTTTTAGTTTTGAATTGTATAGAAGAATCAAAACACGTATTTTAATGTTAAACTCACTCGTACTGAAAAGACCATTCAAATTATACAGATTCATTTTCTTAACACAAAAACCGATAAAAACATCAAGAATACTTATAAAACTTTAAAATCATTTCAACAAATTTTCTCTTTCATTCAATCAAGTTTATTTTTCAGGTCACCGATTCACCAGCCAAACTAGGAACATCCATGGCAACTGCTTTCCTCAAAAAAATCTAAATGCTGTTATTTTTAAATGTTTTGCCCAGATCCCGAGATACTTTAAAATTTTTGCCAGCTAGTGTATTTTACATAAATTTTGTGTTTTGAGATGTTTTAAATGGATCACAAATTCAAAGTATCAAGTAGATTGTTTAATGTTCTTTTAATCAAGTGGAAAGGAATGCTCAGAATGGAGCAAGAAGATATCTATGAAGCCATAAAACGATATGTTGAATTTCCAAGAAAAATTTATTAGGCAAGATTTGATAAAAGAGATCACAGGGTTTCAGAGAATCATAAGAAGAATTGAAAACAAAAGTGAACACAAAAAACTAAACCTAGATTCGCTTCCTGAGGTTCGTGTTTCAATTATTTCAATAGTTATTGAATCTTCAGTCAGCGGTCGACCTCTTGTCCATAAAGAGTTGAACGTTTTTTGCTTTTGCAGGGAATGTTTTGTTGGAAGTCTGGAACCCAAATTATGTATTTTGACCATTTGAAAATTAGAAACTTACATGATGTCGTCATCCTCAATTTCTTGAATAATGTATCCTTGATTTTTGAGGTGGTTAAGAACACTATGATTACCAAAAAAGTGACCAGTTCCAATTGCAGAAAATATTACTTTGTTCTGCGTTGCGTTTAACATGGAGTTCAACCGATTCGCCATTCTTGCGTTCCGTCTCACAATTATGTCTTGTTTCAGTTTTTTGTCAATCTGCAAAACAAAAAGTTTCGACCACGGCAGGATTCGAACCTACAATCTTCTGCTCCGTAGGCAGACGCGTTATCCATTGCGCCACGCGGCCACACATTACACACACTAGTCAACTACCATTACATACCAGCATTACACCACACGCTCACTCTTTCTCTTTCTCTCTCGCCTAGCTAGTTTTTCATTTTCAAACATATGTTGTGTGTTTCCCTTTTTCTTACCAAGTCGGCTTTTTTCTTGTCCTCAGAATTGGAGTCGGTTATTTCTGGCGTGTCGAATATTTTCTCCTCAAGTGTTCCACATTTATAGTGTTTGACGAGTTCCGAAATACTGCGTGTCTTTTTGTTTTGAAATAATCGAGAATCTCTTGAGTACATCTTTTCCAAATAAGCCACAGTGTATTGAATAGCAAAGATGAGCTACAAAGTGAAAACTTTGATGTTGGAGGAATGAAGTTATTATGGAACACAACAGAAAAAAGAGAATCACGATTAAAACGTTGAGAAACGCTCTTCCTTAGAAACGTGACTTTGTAGCAGACCGGCAACATTTTTCAAAAAATTATGTCCATTTAATTCTAATTGTATATTTTTGGGTTAGGTGATTCGAAAAATATCATAATTAGTGTGCTTGATTACCAAGAAAAAGATACATATTTTTCTCCAAAATGCGTTTGTTTTCAGTTAACTGTTCTGCAAATATTTTTCTCCAAATCCTAACCCCTTTTCACTCATATTAAGAGCTTCCTGCCTCTCATAGGTCATTTAACCTTTTTTTGTTTACACATGTATGTACATACAACACCTGTATGCACACACATACATAAAGAGGAAATGTGGTAAGGTGTGAGTATTACGTCTATATGAACACCCTTTCCCTTTCAGAAAAGTCATTGTGTAATCTGAGACATACCTCTTCATCAGTGACTGAATTAATTGGATTGCATTGCTCTTCAGTTGTTTCGATAGCAATTATCATCTTTTGATCTTCTGCCGCCTTTTGAGCCAAGTATAAATCAAGCATGGGACTTGTTGGTCGATCAAACACATTTTCACACATCTGGTAAAGAAGGAAGAGAAGCCATTCGGGTCTTTTACGTTGCCAGTCACCTGGAAAATTTTGATTATGTCATAATTAGAGGTCAATTTTTGGAGCATTTGTGATTTTTGAAGAATTTCAATCAAGGTTGAAGCGATATAGACAAACCATGTCCAGCCTTATTGAGGTTATGTTTATTTACCTTACCTATTCTGTAAACATATGTATATATATAACAGGACATTTAGATGATCCACTTGGAATCAAGTGGAATCTACATATATTTGTATATAATTCTATCCTTCTATAATATTTACACAAAAGTCTATCCCACTTCAACTCTTCTTGTAGAAAAAAAATAACCTGAAATATTGTCGTAAATCTCTTCAGCTCGCTTAAATGCTTCGCCATTGTTCGGATTCTGACGTTGTTGTGCCCATTGAAGTAGGCTTTTTCGAAATAGAGACATCACTGAAATACATATATTCGTAACTTTGTTTGTTGTGTTGTCTGGTTGAACTTACAATTCTCTATCCGGATATAGAGTTTTGGAGGTAGATAGGATTTTGCAGTTTGCTTGCGTCGTAGGTTTTTGCAACGTATCAATCGGCGGATTGTGGCATCATCACGGAGATTGACTTCAAGGAGAACGGTGTCGGAGAAGGAGAAGGCTTCACGAACTCGGTCGCTTACTGAAAAGAGTTGAATTTTACATCTTATATACAAAGTAGACAAATTGTAAATATATGATAATTTGGAATTTGAATATTTTCAAAATAAATTTCTGATGTGAAACAACGTTTCACATACTCTGAGTTCACCCGATACATAACTAAACTGGTGTATTATAATAAGAGGTATGTTTTTTCAACAGTGTTCAGCTGTTCCTTTGACACACATGTATCCATTAGCACCAAAATCTTGATGAATTCAAGAAGAATAGACAAAATGTGTGAAAAAATAATAAGTGCGCGAGAAAAATTGGCTTCCATTATAATAACTAACAACAATAATAATTTGTCCCATTATAATAAGCAGACTGTCTAAAAGGTCCCTCCTAACCACCTGCTGTGGGCTGTAATTATCGTGCGGAATCTTCCTTCCGACGAACAATTTGATTATTAGAAAACTAATTCAGAAATCCCTCGGACAATGTATACACGTTTTTCGACCAACCCAAAATTTTCCGCACAATTACTCGCCTCTCTGAATTTTTGATTTTTTTTCTTTCTTTCACACATTTTTCCATTGTTCTACATCCTCCTCAAATACTGCAAAAGTAAAGTTGGCAAAAAAAAACCTTTTGAAAAATCTTGATATTTTGAAATGAATAATTCAGAATTTATCATGTTCAGAATTTATGATGCGATTAAGATTTTTTACGAGGGTCATTCGGATTATTTTTGTTTTGAATTATAAAATATACCTTCGTTCCAAACCTCTGTGTACGGCACATGAATTGTTCCAAACAGATAACCTTGAGAAGAACTGGATGGATGACGAACTGACCAAAGGAACGTGTTTCGTTTATCCTGAAAATTTATAAATAAAATATATGAGAATATCTGGTATGTTCTTCATATTGGGAAAATCTAACTTGTACAAAGTTGTTAGAACTAATAGAACATATTTCAAAACAGTTCATTGTTGGATTTATTCAGTTTTTCAAGCTATTACACTGTTAATAAAAGAATGTTATCAAACTCTCGAGCTTATTCTCGAAGAACACTTTCAAAATATCAATCTGTATTGAACAACCTTGAATTATCCACATGAAGTTTTACAAAAAAAAATGAAAGCATGTGTTTCATCGTCATGTGACAGTTAAACAACACGAAAAGTACTTGAAAACTATCTCTTATCTCAAACAATTATCCCTACTTACCTCATTCTCACATCGTCCATCAACCTCAATTCCATAAAAAACAACAAGCAAAAAGAAAAGAGCAAATATTCTCATTTTCTCATTTTTTGCAAAGTTATAAACAATAGTTAGTAACTCTTGGTAGTAATAATAGGAATAAAATAATGTTTACAAATGACCAAAAAAGTGGTGGAGAGCAGCAGGAAAGAGAAAGAGCAGTAGAAAATGAGGGAAGTGGAAAAGTGGGCGGAGTCTTGTTCACACCTTTTGCATTATTATTAATACTGTTGTATACAGTGTAGAGGGAACAATAGAGGTAGGGAAGTGATAGATGTTAACTAAGTGTGAAACATTATTAAACGGTTAAGTGTTTCAGATGTATGGGAAGCTATTTTGAATTGAGATATATTACCAGCTGAAAACGAGAAAAATAAGAAATTGTCTGGCATTTTTCACCTGTTAAGTTAACATTTTGTTACAGAATTTTTCTGTTGATATTCGAAATCAATTATTTCAAAGACTTCCACTGCACGTAGTAATAGTCAAGTTTTGGGAAAGTGTGTTTCATTGCAGTTTTCGAAACCGAACGATAAGGAGTACAATTTTCATGAGAACAGAAAAGGGACTTTGTATTAGTTAACCTGAAAATATTTTCCAGTTCAATGAACCATTTCAAATTTCTTATAGGGTTATTCAGATAAAAAAAATAATGTTTGAAAAACATTTGAAAACAAAAAAAGATATTCAGCTAATGTCATTTTATGTCCTAAAATGTCGCGAAACCTCCTGTTTTGCGACAATGGAAACACACAAAAACCGTAGTGAAAATTAAAAGTGCATCTTCAAAACGAAAAAATCTCGCAGCGATGAGACGATTTTCCTAATTTTCCATTGTCGCAAAATGGGAGGTTTTGCGACATTCATCAACAACAGACATCGGCAACGATTTTCGTGGTTTGACCTAATGTTTGAGTTCATGGTGCGCAGATTTCCCTTCACTCAGAATAGTTTTTATTGAGAGATTCACCAATGAATTATTCTGAATATAGTAGAGAATGAGAATAGTCCTTGGTGGTGTTTCTCATTTGAGAACTTAGTGAATTGAATGATTGAAGGAATTGTGGTCGTTATTCATTTACACAGGAATGTATGTATTCGATAAATTTAGAAAATCTTATGATGATATCAACGTTTTTGAATTCAATACCTGCGAGCGAAAATGTGTTTTCTTTTGATGAAATTTATGTTTTTCAAACTGTGGTGAGCTTGACGAGCAGCTGAGTAGGCTGAGCAAAATCATTAGCTAATTTTTTCTCTCAATCTCATAACGCTGAAACATTCGAGCAGCAGGGTGCTCATGAACCTGCTCAGCCTGCTCAGCACCTTGGCGAGCTTAGGTGCTCAGTCTGCTCAGAAAAAAAAAAGTGAGCAGCTGAAAGGCTATGTTACTAACTAGTGAATACCACGGTGGATGATCGAAGAGACCGATTTTGTCACAGTGAGTTGAATTCATTTTCAATGTTTTGGGCAATAATTGAAGTGATATTTCTTGAGAACTCGTCATTTTGTCATGTTTGAAGAACACTACCAATTTGGGAGGTTGGGAAGACCCCTTTTTGCGGAGTCCACTGAACTTTTGTATTTTGTTGCATCGAATACGTCGCATACTCTCTGTTAGTTGATCAACTTATCCTTATGTCATTGCGTCTCAGGTTTTTGGTTATTCTGCCGACTTCAAAAAATAAAACAACATCAAGTCCCAAACTCGCTGAATTTTTAAGCGACTTTTTTACTGTTTTCCTTGAAAACGAAATTGCAACAATTATTTAGAAGTTTAAAAAAGATGAAAATTCAAAATTCTATAAAATAAATTTATTCACAACTTAGAAAACACAATGCCACTCAAATAACTATGAATATAATGGAAATCGCTCAAATCACATTATCTACAAATTCTGGTTAAGGTTCCTAATGGGATAGCAAAATAGTAGCAAATATGAGATAGAATAGTTCAGGAAATACAAATATGATCCACGAATAGAAATCCGATTTCAATTATAAATATCACAGAATAATTTCTCAGATATCAGTGAAATAAACTATAAACATACAAATTAAGAAATGCAATTACAATACAATTAATAACCTTCAGAATTTGGGATGCGGATTTCGAAAAAAATCGAATTTTCTTTCTGTTTGAGGCAAGCTCTTTGGCCAGTGATTTTATTTTCAAGATATCTGAAAAAATGTGATTTTTAGATGTAAAAAATATTTGTTCAAGTCACGCATAACGTGGATAATCACCGTAGTGGCGAAAACTTGTGCCATATTCGGGGAAGTAAATGTTTTTCGAAACTCGCAAGAGATTCCCACAATTTCTGTTGTTTCCAGCTCTCAATGACTTGTATTACATCCTCTTCTGACAATTTTGTTATCGATACAACACATTTTGATGCTGATAAGGCGATGAGTTGATGGAAATCCACTTCGAGGATTGGGAAATACAATAACTGCGAAATGGAATAAATCTGAAAAATAGTTCGAAATATTTTGGAACGGAGAAGATTTGCACAAACGGAAAACATAGCATGCAGAACACAAAAAATAGCATGCAGAAAAAAGCCTTAAAGAGGGGGGGGGGGGTAACACCAAAAAACAAGTTGTGTTCAAATCAAAGAGTACCACCGACATAGTAAAACCACCAAGGGAATTTTCACCGAAAGGCCTAGTATTCGAGAAAATTGGATTTAAAATTTTTTTTAAACGTATAGCTATACGTGGATTAAAAACATGCGGAATGGCGATGGTTATACTATATTGATAGTGCTCTTTCTTTTGAACACAATTAAATTTCTGGTGCACCTCCCCCCTTGAAGTTATTTTTGGTGCAGCTCTACCATTTTGTTTTGGTGCAGCTTCGACCAATTTCGTTGTGCTCAAAAGAAAAAGCACTATCGATATAGTATAACCACCAGAGGAATTTTTACCATAAAGCCTAGTATTTGAGAAATTCGCCAGTCCGCGAATTTTATACCCACATATAGGTATACGTTCAAAAAAAATTTGAAATCCAATTTTCTCAAATACTAGGCTTTTCGGTGAAAATTCCCTTGGTGGTTTTACTATGTCGGTGGTACTGTTTGATTTGAACACAACTTAATTTTTGGTGTTACCCCCCCCCCTTTAACTGTCGGCTGCTCGTTTGAAAGACCTTCCTGGTTTTTGAAGAAAAAACTGTAGGTCAAGTTTGCTCCATAGAGATTTAATTTTCTCAGCGACTCTTTCCTAGGTTTTCAAAAGTTTTTGGTCAAATTATCGTACAGTCTAAGGCTGTGGGTATTACTGTTACCGTCATGATATGTGATCCGAGCTAGTATCAGTATGTTAAACTTGTTGTCATTATACCGCATCATATTTATTCAGAGAGATATGCCAGACGAATTTCTTTCACTCAAGTCAACGAGGCCTTTGTTACTCCGGGTAATTACTCAGGGTATTGTTTCATTCTCCGTGGTTCGGTCTTTTTTTGAGTTCCCGGTGCACAGATTTCCCTTCACTCAGAAGTGGATGCTTTCCAATTTCACAGGTTCATTCGATAGATATAGCTTATGTTGATATCAATGTTTTTTAGTGCAATACCTGCGAGCCCAAAAAGTTTCATCTTCTGATATAATTTATTTGTTCTCAAGCTGCGGTGAGTTATATGTTTTAATAAATTAATAGTTAAATTGAACATGTACATTTTTCTTATTTAAAAAACACAAGGTTTGTGAAAACAACGTTGAAAACAAAATCGACCTTACTAATATCATTCTATTTTCGTTTCAAACTTGAAAAAAAAATTGAGGACCCCTATACTAGGATAGAACCCAAAACTATATACAAACCCCGAATGATGTGTGATTTGATAAAACACACAAAATCAAAGAATCTACAGAAAGATTTTTTCGGTGAAAAACTGCGTTGATAAATATACAAGAAACCGTTTATTGTTAAAAACTGCTATATTGCTCACTACAAGTCTCGCGCATTTTTGTTCGCAGGGAAAAGTAAAGAAAAAAGGTATCACAAAATCAAGGTTATTAACAATGACAATAGAAAAGAAAGAAAAATTGTTTGTTTTTTTTTTTTTGAAAAAAATAGGAAAAATATTAGCAGAGAGCTGGTTGTCCAACGGCGGGGAGAAGTGTGATAGTGACAGTGGTTTTACCAGCAATCACCGATTGAACATATTCAAGACTACGTCCTTTGACAAGTTCCTCGTCGACGTAGATAATTTCGTCTCCAACGGTTAACATTGGTGATAATGATGGTAGGGAGACTCGTGAAATGAAGATTCCTGAAAACAATTTCATAGGTCTTGTAAGCCTTCAGAGACAATCTATACCTCGTTGACACGCGACCATTCCCGTAGCAATATAAAATCCAAAAGGTCCAGGCATCAGTTTTTCCACTAACACACGTCGATATCCTCTTTGATCTAAAGCGATCAATTGAGCGCGGACCCCATTCGGACCAAAGTCAGCTGTGTTTTGTGGGGATATCGGGTCAAATTGAACTGGTGTGGTTTTGGGAATCATTGTACGACGGAGCAACGTTGGTTGACGTTCAAACTGTTGCTGCTGTTGTTGTTGATGTTGCTGCTGTTGTTGTTGAGCAACGGCAGCAGCTGCTTGAGATTGTCTGAAACAAAACGTAGAGTTTTTCATCTAAGTTGAATCTGTCTGAATATGATGAACTGGTCTAGAATGTTGCTGCTTAAACGGAACGATTCAAAATACATTCATTTCATTTTGATAAAAACAGTTTTCATTATTTCATATGCTCTGAAAACCCTCATTTATGTTTAAAACTTTAATATTCATAATTATTATTTCTTCAACTTAGTTTTAGGGACCGTACATATTTTTCAAAATTTTTTTTTCTGCAATCGCTATAAGGCGTGAACTGCCAGAAAAACTCAAACATGTTCTAGTGAGGCCATATTATATTTCCAAGAAAGTAGTTCTGATTTTCTGATTTATAGAAAATCAGAACGGCTTAGAAAATAAATTACCTCTGATATTCATCCCTCATCATTTGAAATTGCAATGCTCTATAAGCGGTTAGTTCGTCTGATTCGTCATGATGCAACTGACTCATTGAGCCCATCAATGGGGCAGTTGGAAGTTTACGACGTTTCATTGAACCCATCTAAAACATTTCTGAATTAACACTCCTTTATTGGTTATAAACTCACAGTGATATGTAAATTATCCAAACTCCCAGGAAGTTGATTAATAAGCGACGCTTGACTACTCGGAAATTGCAATGATTGTTGCATTGGATGTATACGTGACGGGAATTGCGCCAAGAATGGTGGCTGTTGTGGTGTGTCAAACACATCAATACCATCATAATAGGATTTATTGCCTCTCGGCAGGGACGAACTTCTTTGACGGAAACGTCGTTGAAGAGTGTCGGCAACGTTTTTGCGGATATATGCGTCACGAAAAGATTCAGCAGGCGGCTCAGCAGATCTGCAAAACAAGATTTCTTTATCTATGTATTATATGTATCTAGTTCAACGAAACAACAATTTTTCAGAAAGGTATCTTATTTCACAAAGATCAAGTTTAGAAATTCCATATGAATTGACAAAAAAAGGCGCCTACCTTAATCGTTGCATCGTCATGTTGTAGGATGGCGGATCAGGAATCTGATCAGCATATGTTGGTTGAGGTTGAGGTGTAGAGCTCATCATCATTCGACGATTTGGTGTTCGTTCTGAAAAACCAATTTTCAATATGAACTCCAAAAAACGACTGGAAGACAGGAGAAAAAAAAACTAATGAGCTTTCCACGAGCTTCATGACTAATTAAATATTTTTTATTTAACATATATGTTTTTCACACGTCAAAATGACTCACGCAATGTTCCTGATCGTGGTTGCTGTTTGGAGAAATTATTTCCATTAGGAAGAGTGGATTGGGTGTAGAGAGTTGGTGGATGTGATTCTGACGTCAACAACATCTCTTTCTGGTCATTACGAGGTGAGATATGGGCGGAGGAGGTTCCGCTTGATGTTGATGCACCACTGTCAACCTGAAAAAAATGCTTTTTCAGAAAGAAAAAAAATAGAAATATATCAAACTGGGAAGTTCCTACTCTCACAATCTTCATGAATTCTTAATAAAAAACTTATGTCTAGCGAACTTCCTATCTTTTCGTTTTTCAACATAAAATTTTCACACGAGTATATGAGAACATTCAGAAAAAACGCACTATATAAAGGATGGGCAAAAAACTTGACTCGAATAAAATGCTAGAGCTTGATTTTTCAAAAAGAAAAAAAAAACTAGTTTTTTCTGCTGCGAAAAATTTCCGACTTGCAAAAGAATTTCGTGTCAAAACTTAGTTTTTTGATTTTCAAAAAATAGTTAGCGTTTACTAGTAATTATACCTTTCGAATATAGTATTGATGAAAAGCAAATATTTTAAAATATGTTAATCCGTATGTTTTGGATTGTGTTTTTTGAAATATAAATCTTCAAAACCCACAAAAATATTTGCTGACTTCAAAAAAACAAGGTGGCTTACTTCATCAGCAAATCTGACACGATATTTGGCCTTGGTTAAAGTATTAGAAGTGGATTGTTGAATCGATTGTTGTTGTTGTTGTTGCTGTTGTTGTTGTGGTTGTGGTGGAAGCCTCCTTGGTGTCGAATTTGATGATGATGTCGACGATGACGTCGTTAAAGAGGTCGCAATTTTTCTCGCCGAATTCGGTGTCAGATAATCGTTTGACGATTGACTGCGAATTGTTTGATACGGATCGAGATGATGTTGATGATGTCGTCGAAGAGCGGATGATGTTAGATAGCCGGAAGACGCACCACGCGGCGAACTTTGATCACAGTCGGCACTGATTCCGCTGTCCGTGTCACTGTCTTGTGGTGTCAGGAAACCGTCAACTGTAAATGGAGTTGGATTTTTTCGAAAGTCTTTATAAAGTAGTAATGGCGAAAACTTTGTGAATTTCAATAATGATTATAAAAGTCTTTATGCATTTTTATACGAAAGTTCAATTATTTCAAATTATACTTCGTTCAAAAAGATAAGTTAACTTAAATCTATATTCAAGAAGGAAAATAAACATAATGAATTAATCACAGTGAAGTTTTGCATCGAAAAATCTAGTACTCAAAAAAGTTCCTCTAATCAACTATTTTTCTAAAGCCATCTGATAAAAAACATAGTATCTTAAGCTATCGGTGAATAGCCAGTTTTGAAAAAAAAAACCCTGGTATTGGTATGGTATACCGAGAAGTTTCATGAGGCCAACACTTGAGGCTCCTTCTTAGGACATGTAAATTATGAATAATAATAATAAAAATAATATCTTCAGAAAAAAGAAAAAGTAAAACTTCAAAACCAAAAGCTAGACGAAATTCAACAGAATAAATTTTCTCACAATTTCCACCCTCCCCAAAAATGATGTCAAACAAAACGTGTCAAAAAAAAAAAGAAAAACCCCAAACTCTTCAAAAAAAAAAATTCAGAAGGCCAAGAATTGACACATTGTTTGTGGTGAACAAAAAAAAAGAGTGGAAAGAAAAACTTTCTTTTTTGTTGCTCATTTTCTTGTGGTGGGCGAAAAAAGAGCGGGAAAATTAATAAAATATGAAAGAAATGCTCATAAAAACAAGTTTCGATGGAGAAAATGAACCAAAAAAAGGAGAGCACTTGAGATTCTTCTCTTTTTTTCTTTTTTTTTTTTGCTTGGGGTGCTTGAATTTTTGATGAACCCCCGGCTTTTTTTCTAATAATAATAATAATAATAATAATAACCTACATCATAGACATCTTTCGTGAGACATAAAAAAGAACGCGGATGATCAAAGTTTGAAGCACTTTATATGACGAACCAAGTTGAAGAGGACAACTACAGTAGTCCTCATGAACATTTGATTTCAGGAAGCTAATGTAAATATGTCTATGTGGCCTCATTTTTTTTTTTGATAGATTGATAGGTCAATTTATGAACATTGATGTCACACTTGAAATATGATATTGGTGTGACGAATGAATGCTTCAGAAATTTGAATTTCTAAAGTTTAAAAAATACTGAGAGTGAGTGATTTTTTAGTCGAATGATATACCATATGGTGAAAACATTTTATTCTCAAAAATGTGAAAAAAAAAACATTTAGAGTGGTTTTTATAATCAAAAATGAATAAAAAGTAAAAATGAACAAAAAGTCGGCAAACCTTGTTCCAAAAAAGTCATAAATTTTATATTTGTTCGCATTTTGAGCTTTTCTAGGCAGAAAAACTGACAAGAAATAAAAAGTGACTAACGTCTCATATTATAATATATTTCTTTATTTTTTTCTAAAGCAGAAAAAAACACAAGACAAGAAAAAACAGAATATTGGATTGTCTTGTTTTCCTCGTTTTTGCTTTTTCTCTTCTACTTCTAAAAAACCTAGTCTATTCTTCTATTTTTTACTCTATTCTTGTCACAAAAAACACTTCAGAAAAAACGGAAAATTTATTTTCTTCTCTTTTGATATCAGGTCGGGTGTTCTTTGAATTTTATACATCAATGAATGATTGTTTTTGGAGAATTTTTATTCTATTTCAACTATTATGAAAAAATAAATTGTTATTTAATTTTTATATCAATATAGATAGAGCCAAAATAACAAAGTGCAACCACAAGTTAGTGGAATCTCTGGTGAATTTTAGAAAATCTCGAAATTCTTTCTCCAGCTCAAAGGAGTTTTTTCATTCCAGAGTTGTGTAGAATGCAAACTGAATTTTTTGAAGACAAATTTTTGGACTTGGTGAAACAATGATTCTATTAGTTATTCAAATAGATAATCCATCAAAAAAATTATGACTTCTTGGTTTGTTTCAGCCGCTGAATGACCTCGACGCTGAGTACAAAAGGTCATGCCACAATCTTATGTTCACACTATGGACGAAAAAATAGTTGGCGGAAATAGAGACTCGAAAACTAGACTATTTTTTCAGGAAATTAAAACCACTTCAGAAGAAAAACTATACCCTTTTTTCAAAAAATCTTCGAAAAATAACATTCACACTGATCAAGTAAATTTATGAACTAATGACAACTAAAGATGAGTATTCTCAACGACACACGCAAAAAAAAAATAAATAAAAAACGCGGCAAAGAGCAAGCACTCAAATAAAATAGAGGATGGTGCACTTTTTCATTAGATATCTCCGAAAAATTGAATAAAAAAGGTTCTTTTTTTGCGCCTCTCTGCCAAATCAATTATTTATATACACACATATATGATAGCAGAAAGTTTTTCGGCAAGAAAATAGAAAAAATAATAGGCACTTTTTGGTATCATCAATCAGAGCAAGCTTTTGGGAATGGAAAGTAGAACGGCTAAGAAAATTTTTTCGAGCGGAGAAAAATGGAACATTTTTTTCAGAGTTTTAGTGCATCGTGGGCGGGGTTCTGACAATTTACGAGCGTATGGAAAATTTTGAACCAATTAAAACAAATAGGAGGAGCCCTATTTTTTATCCACTCAGCTAATTATAAATACTTCCGATGACTCGATAAATCAAAAATTCACAAAGTTTTTGAGTCATAGATGACTAAATTCATAAAATATTCTATCAAAAATTTGCACAGAGTTGTAAGGTACCTAGTCAATCTCTTTGATTGAATCGAAATGAATACATATCGAGAAATGTTGGGTGCACTTAGTATAGGTTTATCTAACAAGGAAATTTTGTGGAAAAACTATAGAGATTTTCAACAAGGTCAGGTTTTTGGAGGCTGCACAACATCCTGTAGTTAGTTTTTAGCAAACGTGAGCTCAAATACCCAGTAAAATAGAATCTGTTTGAAACAGTTTTTGTTATTGTGTTGATGCTGATACACTGTGGACATATAAGTTATTTCGGCATGAAATGTGAATTAAGGAGAGTATGATATGAATTGCTCAGACAAAACCAGATATTAGAAAAAGTTTGAATTGTTTTTTCAAAACAAATTTTCTGGTTGGTATGCCAAATAATTCGAAATTTAAAAATATCTTGGTTAAAATTGTTTCAGAAGGTTGTGATTAGTTCAAAATTGATTCGATCAATTTTCTTGCAAAATTGTTTTTGACATTCTCACCTCCATGATAAAATTGACCTCTAACCAAATTTCTTGGTTTTGGTGGTGGCATTGGCGCAAGTCGATTTGATGATGAAGATGACATCTGCAAAATCAGAAGATTTTTGATCTAATAACAAAGGGAATGAGAAAAAATGATACCATTAACATGTTAAGATTAATTAACTAATGATAGAAGAAACAAATGCGAAGAAAAAACAATAGGTGATTAATGATCGAAATTGGATAATCGGCCTATTTCTTTTAGGAAAAATGAAAAAAGATGAAAAAAAATGTGGGAAATAAAATCGAGGTCGATTTTCGTTTGTGTTAATTGGATATTTATGTTAATATTATTGAGAACTTGAGACATGGCTAACTAATTGTTGCGATTTTTCTTGCAATTTTTGTTGACCATGTATTCATATGTCAAAAGGCCAAAGAATAAACTACAGGCTGATTCTAAAAATACTCCGGAAAACTATCGGAAGCATATGAAAAGTTATGGGGATTTGACTTTTTTGCAGCAATCTTTGTTATTTCTGATCGAATATACTAGGAAAAAATTCTTTACCTGAGTTTAAGTTAAGAATTCTCAAAACACGAGTGTCGAAAAGATTTCTAAAGTACAAGTTTGCATGATAACAAAACCACGCCCATTTTTCTCAAAAACCTGCTATGTTGAAAGAAACCGAGAATCTTAGAAAAAAGTGACACCATGTTCAAAAACAAAAAAAAGAACTCCCAGCTGAAAATATGGTTGACAGCTGAAAAAGGGAACACACGAACTATGTTCACCAAACGAAGTGGGAGGATTTTTGGGCGTTGGGTGGTCTCATGGGGAACATTTGTAATACAGAAATGATAAACAAAAGAGGTCACCATGTCTTATTCCGAAATTACAGTAGGAAAGTTGAGGATGATAAAAAAAGGAACGTATGATCGAAAAAAAAAGTTTCATCAAAAAGAAGAAAAATTAATGAAAATGTTCCAAGAATTTTGCTGGCTCATCAAGTTTGCAAACCAAGGAAAAAAAACCTGAGAGTCTAGGAATTTTTAATTTATTTTGCCTTGGTATATGGATATTGAAAATGAGCACGGAGGTTGTTGAGAACTGGGGAATTATTAATTTGACGATTTGCGGAGAGTTCTTTGCGCTTAAGGTCATTGAAACTTAGAAAACAATATGAAGGTGAGGAACTGTGAAGTTATATTGTTTAAAAATACACTCTCAAGACAAAGAACTTGAACAGGGATATTTATTCATTATCACAATAGAACAAAAAACTACGTGTACAGGTTTAAAAATAAAAAAATATAATAAACATCTACGTTAAAAAATAAAAAAAAAAACAAACAAACACCATCAACATTCTTACAAAACCCTTGCCCCGAACAATTCCCAAAATGAAAGTCATAAATAAAATCGAAATCGCGGCGCTCACAACGACAAAAAACTGGTCCTCCACCCAACAGCAAAAATAACACCATAATCCCAAACGCGTCTTATGTTTTTTTGTCGTCTCCCACACAGACACAAAATGATGTACTCGGTCTTAAGACTCTTTTTGGGAAACACTAGACGAACATCCCCTAGTTGCATGATTTCAATTTGAGTAGGGAATAATTTTATTTTCCTAGACCAAAAATAATTTATATGACTGTCATTTGCATGTTGTTTGATGAACATCTATATATTTTGTGTATGAATTTTTTCCTAATTATAATCATCATTAAATTCGTTTTTAGTGAGCTGAACGTCATCTTTTTTTTTCATGAGTTTTTTGCAAAAAGAAAAGAATACTGTACACTATAAAAAAGGAAACAAATAAAACAACATGGAAATAATGAAATGGACATTATATAAAATCAGCAGCAAAACTGATTCATAAAATGTTTAGTAAACTTGAAAACGTTTCATATTGCTAAAAGTCTAGGCATAGATTGTCATTCTGAAATGGTAAGGATAATAAGCAAATGTAAAACATACATTTTTGGCAGAAAAAGTTTTTAGTACATACAAAATGAATATTTTTCTTCTTTCTAAAATCTTTATACAAACACAAAACAAATCTCACATGGTTTGAAAGTGAGACGATACAAAAAAAACTTTGCATACATATGTTTCTGAGATGGATAATTATGCTTTACATATGAATGTATACACAAATACATATGTTAAAAGAAAAAATGACGACAAAAAAGTTTCAATGAAGGTAGTAGGAGCAACAAAAAGTGGGGGCAATTATTATTTGTTTTTTACTCTAGACGACCTGGTTTTTTTTTTTGAAAAACGAAATTTTTTTTTTAAAAAAAGTATCGCATTCTCGAAACAGAAAAAAACATATCCATAAGTTATGTTATGTTTTTTTCACTTCACAAAAAAGAACCAGCGCTTTTTTCTGTCAAAAAAATCTTGTGTTGCTCATTTTTTTCAACTTATCGATGAGTCCCCGGGGCCGATGGGAAATGTTGTCGATGGTCGCGGTCAAAAACCTGAACAAGCCAAGCAACCACCACCGGAGGAGTCAGAGATTTCGATCGCCCGCAAAATTGTCTATCGTGTGAAAAATCGGTTAAATCTAGAGGACAGTTGGAAGGTGTAAGATTATTATCTACTCAAGTCGTGGTCTTCGAAATGATGTTGGATTAGGAAAAAACATTTCAAACAAATTCGCAACACCAAAAAAGGAGAAGAAAAGTTTCAGCTGGTGACGATTCAATTAGTATGTGTAAGCATGTTGTGTGGTCTAGGCGAGATTTAGAAAAAAAGAGAAAACTCCTGTTTTCAAAATAGTCATCATTGTGCTCACTTACTTTTCAATTGTTTAGTAGTATACTTCTAGTTAATTGTGAGAAGTTGGAGACTTTTTAGTAAAAAATTGTGAACCTTAGACCTATTTCTACATATTTTTTTCTAGTTTTTTAATGAAAAGCTTCAATATTGAAACGAACATTTTATGTATATTTTTAAATAATTATGTTCAAAGAAGCTCTTAGACTGCCATATTCCGAATGCAGATATTCCAAACTACATCAAAAACCGTTACTCAAAAAAAAAAAGGCTGAATAAAAACATCTGAACAATGAAATTATGTCAGAATTATACGCCTCATACTTTTTTTTTGAAGTGTACAAGTGTTTTTTGCGGTAATAATTGGTATGTTATTCTCCTCTTATTCGCAAATATTTTTTATTCCTTTTTTTCTTTTTGTTTTCAAAAAAAAGAAAATTTGTTTTGTTGTTTGGTGTTTTTTTCGCCATTCTTAATTTTTTTTTTATCCTATATTAATATACTACTTTATTATTTATTCGTTGTTTTTTTTTTGATTTTCTATGTAAAGGTTTGATTTCAGAAAACTCAAAAAAGTCCAGAAGTACGTGAAATCTTTGTGAAGTAGATAAGAAAAAAAATTACTTGTTCAGAGTTCACACAGATTAGAATCAGATACACAAAATATGCAGCAGAATTTTTTTGGCGAGAAAAAAGTTGAAACAGCAGAAAAATTTAGGAGAAGGAGGAAAATACGTTTAGCAAAGAAATAATTGCAAAGAGAAAGTGTTCTTTTAACTTCTGTGATGAGACTCGGACAACAAGGGGAAAATATGAACAAATCCAAAAAAAAGTGATTTTTCAGTAGAAGTGTAAGTTTCGTTTTTTTTCAAGCAAAGAAAAAATGAACTCAAAAAAGTAGAAAAATTTGGAAAAATCCTTCCAACCCGGATGTTTGTTGGCTGCCTTCTAAAAATAGAATTTTACTTAGCCCGGAAGACCACCTATAAAATATAGTGCTCATAACTTATTCTCTCTTCCTCTAAAAAAGCCGAAAAAACACGTTCTGATTCTTGAGCGGTCGAATGAAAAAAAACCAAATCAAATTCTCCCAAAAAAAGTTCTGAATAAACACATTTCTTGTTGGAAAAAAAGAAGGGGTGTTGAAACTTTTCTGGCAAAAACAAAGCTATGTGACCGACATCCCACGGGAATTTAAAAAAAGTAGTATTTTTCACACACACACACATATACGCACAAGTTTTTTTTGTTCATTCACACCAAAAGCAAAAAAAAATATGATTTAGACTCCGCCTATTTTTTGCGTGTTCGACAAATATTTGAAAAGTGTACGCTTTAGTGATTTTTATTAGAATTGGAATTTGAATTGTTATCATCTATACATATTTCATGTTTATTTCTCTAAACAGAGATGAAAATCAAGAATGGATAAAAAATTGGGTTCGAAATGCAAAAAATAAAAATAAAAGTCACACATGTCTCAATTTCGAAGCACTTTTTTGTGTGCTCAAAAAAAGGAATCGTGTCAGGTTCGGTCATTTTTTGGGTTCTTATTTATTATTTGAGCAAACATTCAAGTTCCTTCCTTTTTCAGGAAAATAAATTGATGTTGATCTAACATAAGAAATTCGGGCGGTTCTTCGGTTCAGTGACCGATTTTTGTTCGCAGGCAAATGCTATTTTTAGTGAAAGTTTTAGGACATATGTATATCCAACCTGTATAGCTTTATATATATTCTGACAACTCATAGGATGCTTAATTTACTAGATATGTATCGTTGTGGAATATGGGAAATTTATCACGAAAATTCCGAATGACTAAGAGGAGAATCAAAGTTTCAGAAAGCAAATTTTCTGTTTGGAAATATGTCTGTCTTGAGAGTTTCACTATTTTTTTATCGCCCTTTTATGCACTATCAACTTGTTTTCTGGTTTACACTGTAATTCTTTTGAGAGTCAGTGAATTCTACAAATTTAGAAACATAGAAAACAAACAGTAAGATTTCTGAGATAGAGCACCGAATTTATATATAATAGTTCAAAAGAATGCTCTTTTCAGAGCCAAATGATGAAAATGAAGATCTCTGTGAAGAAACCCAATAAAAATGAAGTGTTCATTTCAGAGCCTTAAAATGTCAGACAATTCATCTTGAACTCGGTCGGTCAAGTGTTCCCCAAACCTACTTAAAAAACCACATTTTCTTCAATAAAAACGACATATCCGGTCTAAATGGATTTCTGCAACAAACAACAAAAATTGTCTATTTCAAGGGTTTGAATGATTGCTTTTTGAGGCACAAAATAAATTTCTCCTCCTCCTCCAAAAAAAGTGAAACATGTTCAATTACGAGTTGTAAAAAAAGAAACATAAAGAATGTCATTCGGAGAGAAGGTATTGTATACTGTTGTAAAACAAAGTTGAGAAAAAGTGAGGAAAAAAGTTTTTTTTTCTTCAAAGAGTGACAAGTTAGTTGTCAAATTTGCATTTCGAATTGAGGTACCAACGAAAAATTGACGGGTGGCGAAAAAGCCGAAAAAAAACATAGAAAACATGTGGCTCGTTTTTTTGGAGAAAATCAGTTTTTTTATCCGTTTTTTCACACTTTTGAAACAAAGTTGTTGGTTTTGGTGGACATTGGAAAAAAGTGTGAAACGTTTAGAGGAATTGAGATCCGAAGACTTAAAGACAAATGGGTCCAAATTGGTGAATAAGAGAATCGCAGCCAGTCAATTACTACCTTTCTATAAGCTCAGATAATTAAGATTACAGAAAATTGATGGTTTGTAAAATGAAACCTCTCTTCAACAGCTAATCAGAGACATATAAAATTACCCAATTCTCTGAAACAAAACTGGTGAAAAGAACCAAAAAAAAATGGAATCTTCGAGACCACTTACAGTACCCACGCACTTCTCTCGAAATAATAGAGAAGGCTTCCCAAGTACCAAAAAAATGAGGAGAACTCCATGAAAAATTCGTCAAAGGGGTCAAACAACAGTCAACAAAAAGGGTCCTCGACACGATTTTCGAGTACCACAAAAAAATTCTGAAGACTCTTTTCGTGTTTTCTGCAAGAAAATCTTAATTATCACACACTGAAAGCATTTTTTTTTGTAGATATTTTTCTCTAAATCTTGAATTAGTCAAATTTAGCTCATGTTTTTTTTTGATTTGGCTAATTTGAAAAAAAAACTTGCAAAAATATGATGTATTAGAAAAAATATATGGAACATATGATAAATCAAAGAAAGCAAAATTCCAAAGTCCAGGGAAAAAAGGAACATTTTGGAAGAAGAAAATATGAAATTTGAGAATCTATAGCATCTGAAAAAAAGCTGACCAGAACACACTAGAATAATGAGCAAAGAAAAAATCAACATGAAAAATTGATAATGTGAAAATCTTGTTATGTGAAAAATTCTATTCTTATTTTGTTATTCATATTTTTTCCAAAAAAAAGAAAACATTAATGACGGAAAACTAATGTGAAGTAACATAGAGAATTAGAGAAATAGAGAAGAGATTTACCGCCAAGAAAAAGAACTCGAATCAAAGAATGAATTAGTTTGAAAAGGTGGAAAAAACAGGCACATCAAAAAAGGAAAGCGAATTCTTCGACTTCCTACGGCAATTATTTAAATTGGAGCATGGATATGTTTGTGTGTGTGTATATTTTTTGAGTGTATGTGTGTGTGTGCTCAATGAGCCAAAATGTGGTGCGGCGTGAAAGCGTCGCCACCGCAAGATATCAAATGAATGGCAAATACATTATTGTCACATACATACACATCGGAAAAAAACGGATTACCTTTCAGTCCGTCATTTTTGGCCAAATGAATGAATAGGTTGGAAAAAAAAAGTTCTAGAAAAATATTTTATATGGTTCTGTTTGGGAATATTCAGTATTTTGGATATAATGAAAACTCAAAAAGGGTGATAATATATCAATTCTTATTTTAAGATATTTCTGTAATCATTAGATAGTGTTCATAAGAGCATCCCAAAAAGAAAATCAAAAAATCAAAAAGTATCCATATCTCACGTTTTTTGACACTAGTAAGTGAAAAGTTAATTGCATTCCAAATATCATGTTAAAGAGCGAGACATGTTGCACTATATGAACATAGTGTCGAATTACCACTTCAAAAAATACAAGTTTTCAAAATCTCCGTGTAAACATGTACATCTGATTTTTCTAAAATTATCTTGTCTAGGTACATTAGGCCAAATTCAACAAGCAAAAAGTACTTCTTACAAAAGCTCACAATTTAGTTATAGGCTGTATTAGTTCATCTGATGAAATCTGGTGTAATAAAAATTTGGCATGGAAATTACAGTTATGCTGATTATTACAATACAGTATTAATAATTATACATAGTGATAAAAAATATATTAGTTTATGCCAATTGCCCTTGATAGAGGATTAATTCCATCATTCTTTCATATACAGAGACAATCTTGATACAATCATAAGTTTTTGTCCTGACAGACTTTTATTTCAGAAAAAAAAACATTGCGTGACACCATGAAAAATGTTATTGCTAAAAGGTGATGAAAAAAGCAGAATGGCTATTAGGCGGAGGAATAAAGAAGATGGCGAAAAAACGAAGGAAAAAGAGATCGCGTAGATGGATAAGCTTTATATAATTTATTATTGTCGTTATTATTTGAGAATATTATTCTACACTTCACTGAACTTCTAACCGGACCGGACCGGTCAGGTAGATCTGAATCGTATTTTGAGTTTATCACAATTGAATATAATTTCTGTTCATTTTTAAAAAGTTATCTCAGAAAATGTTTTTACATAAATCATACAGATATATCTAATTCATTTGCTGCAAAAATCAACCAACCCTGGAAAAAACTTATGAACATAAAAAGAAGTAGGGATAATAAGAGAGGGCAATTACTTGTGTATCGAGAAGTGTAAATTTATGACCTTATTTCCGAAATTATTCACATTCTTATGTACATATGTATGGAAAGGCATGAGGGTAATTAATTAGAAAAGTAACATGGAGAAGAGAACAGAAACTAGTTGTGATTCCTATTTGTGAGGATTTATGAGAAAGTTTTCGATTTATATGGTAAATGATCTACAAACATACATGATGATAGCAGCTTGACAAGAATTTTTCTTTAACAAGGCAAAATTCATTTACTTTTCATAATACTTTCCATCAACCACCATTTTCCAGCTAGTGATTGTGAAAACGAAAAAATGTAGTTAACTCTGAATAATAAAAAAGTTGAAAACAGCGTTAGAATATTTTCTGAAAGTCAACATCTGTTGAAACTTTTCATTAGCTTTTCTAGTCGGAAAGATTTGTCTGACAAATGAATTTCGAATACAACTTTAAACCTAATTTGATTAACATTCCGGTTTTCGATGATCAGTTGTCAATTCGGTATTTTCAGTGAACTATGAACAGGCTTTTCGAGAGTTTAAATAAAACTAGTTCTTTTCAATCCATTGCGACCAATAGTGTCGGCGATTAGGATGTTTCCTGTGAATTCTTTAATCAATGAGATTAGAAATCAAGAGTTTGGACTAGTGTATTTAGAATATAAAAGACGAGTACTAAATAGATTGTTTTTGTAAGAACTGACTCATAATAAAAGACATGAGCACAAGAAAACTATGCACTTTGGTTACAAACAATGTTACAAGCAATGAATCAAAATACCACTACAGAATTTCAAAATCAATTATAGGGAAGAACTTCTTTGTTCACCGTGCTTGCTCGGTGCAAACCAAAACTATTTGCAACTTCAGACCGATTGTGACCATACTCTACTTGCGCTTCTTTTTACTGGGTTCTTAAAACTTAGGTCCTGTATATTTTATTTCATTTTCATATAAATAAACGTTTAAAAAAAATGGATGTGTGAGTAGTTAACAAACTGTGCTTCATTCGTACAGAGTTCTGTGGGCGTTGATTGTGATAGTAACAACTCCGTTCTCCAGTTTTACTGAGAGTTTACTAGTTCTGAGAGCGGAAGATTCGTAGACCTCCGGCATGAAATATGACACACAAAGTGAACATTTAATAACTTTGATTACTCAATTTTCTTTTCTATACGAAGCTAGTGCTCGAAAATGAACTGACCGAAATTTTAGATCAACCTAGTTCGCGATAATGACTGAATTCCGATGATATGTGTGGTAATCCTGATTTTTGTTACGATGGATATCTTAATTTCCAACGGCGCGATACTTTGGTATTCTTGCTCAAATACATAGACATGATTCATGTCGGCTGGATTTTTGTAGCTCCTACCTTGACAAACATTTTATTTTCGAATATAATCTTCAAAATCAGTTTGTTTCATCATCAAAAACACTTTCGATTGCAGCTTCATAATTTATTCCAGAGCACTTGCGTTTTATTTTTCGAAACTTGAATTAACAAAAAATGTTTTGTTCAGCATTATTAGTTGCTGGACGTTGATTAGAAAACTCTGCGTAATTTGAAAATTTGACTTTAAAAAACTTTCATTCTGAACGATTTAATCGATTCCATGACAAATAGAACTGCAAAAGAAGATATTAAAGGGATCTTTCAAAAAGCAAACGGAATGATGTTAGTTTTTTTGTGCAGAATAGGTTCATCAGTCAAATGTATCGAAACAGGGTTGTTGGAAAAGTCTAAGCTGGTTGATTAGTTTTGAAGTTAGTTGTTTCCAATACAAACTGTCTAATTTTAACTATGACAAAATCTAAGCTTCTGATTGTTGTCACAACGATGTGAATTACCAAACAACAGTTCGTGAAATTGTTGATGTGTCCGTTTATTTTAATATAAGGGCACTCGGGACAGTTCTGATTTGAGCATTCGAAAAAATAATTATTCATTTTTTATGTGTTGATTTTGTTACTACGCTTTTTTTTCTTTGTTAAGCCTAAAGCCCATTAAAGTGTTAACTCATTTGGTGCATCATCAAAAACGGAAAGGTAACATCTAGGTGAAGAGTTTTTCTATAATCAAAGTAGTAGAAAAGATGGGTTGAGAAATAGAAGGGCATGCCCTTATAGAGTAAATACGGCATATATATATATATACGTGTTTTCTCGGAAATTGATAGTTTTTTTGTGACCTCTATCCATGAAATCAAAGAATCAACTCTTCGACACTGACCTTTTATCGTTTTCTATCCATCCTTATGCCGTTGTAACATCGTCTTTTTGTTCGTTTCTCGAAACACTCATAATTTTTGATCAGTTGAATATTTTTTTCAGAAAAATGGCGCAACACCAACTTCCTCACGCAGCCCAATTGGCCATCACCGAATACAGCGAAGAATTGCAATCAATAATTGATGTTTCATTCAAAATGGTCGGGTATCACGACGAAGGCCCAGCATCAGTTGGACAACCGTCACATTTTGTATCGGAAACGGCTTCTCTATATGATTTTATAATGCCATTTATTATGAGAAAACATGTTGGCGTATGTGAACCTGTATGTCAAAAGGTGAGAATTTTCTGGGGCTTCTGGATGAATTTGAAAAATTCGAGCATTTTTTTAACTTTAAAAGTTTACCAAATTTTGTGAAATTAGACCGATATAGGAGTTTATTTTTGGCAGGGTTTTGGTAATAGTGATATTTAGAATTCATTTGATTGACATTTTCAACTTTGGTTATTTCTTAAATTCACATTCTTTTCATTCTCACTTTTTATTTTCGGTCCATGAATCTGAGAGGGTTTTTTATTAGTAATTTGACCATGATGGTCTTTATATTTGACACATCTAACTTTAGAATAATATTTTGCACAAATTATGGGTTTTTACAGACATTCCAACATATCGAGAAAAAAATATATAATATGTTTCTGTTTGGACATGATTCCATTTCGAATGATTGTGTTGAGAAGATTTTGGTTGATATTGAAGCGCTCGAACAATTGGCTACGAAATATCCACCTAGTGTTATGAACCCGGCAGAGGTGCCATTGCCAATATCAGGTGAGACAAATTTCATAATACTTCGTTATGTGAAAGTTTTTTCAGGCAGCTTGCAACATTGGCATTAAAATTCGACTGGGACTTATTTGTCAGTGGTTATGGCAACAATGGAACATATAGAAGTGTTAAAAGCTCCGCCGCACTGACAATGTTCAAAAAGTGAGTTTTGATTTAATTTTTGATCTATTGGAAATATGAATTTTCTCAGAGTCGTCAAATTTGAGAAGGAGAACTCACGCATTTTGAGAAGCCGACAACGACAGTTCGACGAACTTTTCCAAAAACTACAAATGCTCCCAATTCATTGATTAAATTGAAAAGTTCCAATTTGCATAATGTTTCTGTGAATGATAAAAGTGTCATAAAATTATTTATTTCATTTGTTTTCTTTAGATTTCGAGAAGAGAATTTTTCCTGGGAAGAATCCGCAGTTTTTTTTGCATACTATTTCTGCTACTGGAAGCCATTGATTGTTTGAGATGCTGATACTTTGAGAAATTTTATTAATTTATCTCAAACACAAACAGTTGTTTGACATTTGGTCAATATTTTCATCATTGATTTGATTAATTGAAACATCCAGAAATGTTCATTTCTGGAAAGCTGCTGATTGATTGAATGAGAACTTCTATAATTTTTCTCGAAATGAGATGATTGTTCAGAATCTAGTCGAATTTATGGCTGTTGGCAAGCTTGCAGGAGAAACTCAGGGTTCTTTTGCTTCATGTTCGTATATCTGAACATTTTTTATCTAGATGCGTTGAGGAATCAATTAACTTGTTTCGAAACCGGATAATTGTTCGAGAGTGTATAAAACTTTTAGAACAATAATTCAAAGTTTTTGATTGGGATCAATTGGTTTTATTTGCAGTTTAATTCATGGACACTATTGTGAAGATGTTTTTTGGGAAGTGAACCATTTCGCAACAAACATATGATGTATCCTTGAGCATTTCGTAACAAACATCTGATGATCCATTGAGTGTCTCTTATAAAGTTAAAAAATCCGCGCGTCTTTCATCTGGCACCTTCTGCTTTTTTTCTAGAAATTATTTATGAAACTGGCACAATTTTTTGAATACTGGTTTTTTCATGAGTGCAGAAAATGTAGGGATTGATGTTTGAGGTTGTTAATCAATCATATTTAAAAATGTGAATACCAATTTATGTCACAACTTTTGAGGAATCAATTTTGCTCAATTACGACTTTCAGAATAAAGCTATCTTAACTTTTGACAAGAGAAACTGTTGAAGGTGTGTTTCGAATTTGTTAGTTGTTCAAGTGAGTAGAAACTGATATGACATAATTCAAAGTTTTCAGAGATGATGAAATTTTGAATGCAGAAAAAAATGAAAAAAATGAATTTATAGACAACTCTTCTGAAAATTGAATTACATGCAAAAAAAATTCTGAAATTATATTTGATATCTATGTGAAGAATGAGACGAGACTTGCGGTCGACGTCGTGAGACTTGCTGTAAATTGAGAAAATATGTATGAAAATATACTTTTTTCTGGAGAAATGTTACCTGTACAAACTTTGCAAGTGTTTGGGCACAATGCTTCAACAAACAAGACAATTGAATCGCGAAGTTCAGGACAAGTCTTGCAAGCTGAAAAAATTCGCATAATTCTCTAAAGGTAGATTTCACGTACATTTACAAACGGTTTTTTTTTGACAAGAAGTTTTATCAGAAAGTGGATTCAAAATCTGTCTGATAAGCGGTAGAGATTCACGAAGTAGTGGAAGTGATTCTCTTATTAAGGGCAATGATTCTTTTAATAATGGGAGTGATTCCTCTAGTTTTTCATCGTTGGTAAGAGAAGTTCCTGTTGAAGAGGAGGCGCTGGTTGTACTCTGATCAGATGAATCGGAGATAGAGGAGCTGAAAACATTTGTATTTGTCCTATTAAAAAATAATCATCTCAACTCACTTGCTCAATTGATCGCTGATATCACTCAATTGGTCTAGATTATAAGCGAGAATGCTTTCTGAACAAATATTCGTCAGATCAGAACAGTTGTCGATTAAATCAGCACAGTCAGAATCATCATCGCACTTTATAAATCCAATTAAAAGGCAGATCAGAATAAAAAAGACCTGTCGGTGTGTCGACATGATCTAATAATGAATTTTAGAGAATAATCTCGACTATTTGTACAGTTGGAAATTGAGAACTCACACCTTTTTTGCAAAGCTGTATCTTTTTTGTTTGCTTTTTTTTGTTGAAAGAATAAGTTTCGTTGGTTGATTCATGAACTTTGTGTATGTCTAAATCGGATAAAATACAATAGGTTGTATTTTTTTTATTCTTAAAAATGCAAGAAAAACTTTGAGAAAGTGATTCAAATTTGCTTTGCTAGGAAAATCAGAATTTTGACAATACCAATCTAGGAAACGAGACAGAAAAATTAACTTGACAGGTCTCGATATCGACAAGGGTTTGTAAGATTGTAAAATCTTAATATCCTGTTCATGTCTAAAGTTTTTTTAAAAATAATTTTTCAATATAAAACCCTTTTTTTCCGATGATTTCGTTGAATATTTGAAGGTAATCTTAAGTTATATTTCATATATTACTCACATAATATAAAATAGGATTGAGGATAATATAAAATAGGATTGAGTTAATGTCAAATTGTCAATAGGAATCAAATAACAACCATTTTTCTCAGCACTTTGAAGAACAGGTCAAACTTGAAGCTTTGATACATTATTTTTCATCACTCTATTTTTTGTTTATATGTAATTCATATATGTAATTCATCAATCAACCTCGAACATCAACACTTTCATTTTCTGCACGAAAAAACCAATGCGACTAAAACTATTGACACACCTGTTAACACATCGTTTGACACCTTTCGAACTTATTCCGTCATGAGTTTCATGTTTTATTTTATAAATACAAAGGGAGGCAAGAGAAGAACAAAGATTATGTTGACTAAATGAAAAAAAAAACAAGGAGGTTTGAAAAATTGAAGAAAATTCCAGTACTTATCGGACAAATTTAATAAAATCTCTCGCCGGACAAAAATCGACGCATTGACATTTTCGGATAATATTGACAACGGATATCTTTCTGAAAATGAACTTTTTACGATTTTCGAACTGGAAGGTTTGAGAACTTACGATGAGCCATCTTTACAAGTCATCTTAACTCGACGCTTCTTGGTTTTAACAGCATGACAACATTCCTAGAAATAAATCAAGTTTTTTTTGTGAACTACATACGAATATCTCATTTTACCTCTCCATCTCCACAATAACCATTACATTCAGCATTTTTGATTTCATCAACACTTCGACAATCTCCTTCAACATGGTGTTTACGGAATTTGTCTTTGTTACAAGTAATCTCTCGTTCAGAACAACTTCTTCCAGAATAACCAAGTTTGCAACGACAGATATAACCAGCTTGAGTTGTGGAGTTTGTCTCGCATGTTCCATGACCACATTCGACACCCGAGCAAAGATCAATTACAGCAGAGCAACCTTCATCGGTTTTAACATTTTCCACAGCGGTTTTCAGATCGATCAGTTTACCACTGACACTGACTTCCGAGATGCAACCTAAAACATAATTAATTAGTTATAGATCTTGGCTCGAAAACATACCTCTCAAACTATCTTGTTCCCTAATATGAAAATTATTTTTAGCTCTGTTGGCTTCTTTTTCAGGCAGTCCTCCAAGATACAGTAATTGTTTTGAACCAACTTCCATTTTAGTGATCTCCCCATCATTTTCAACAGTTTGAACTGCATTCAAATCCACTTGAAGATGACATTTCTTTCCATCCAAAGACAAAGAAATTTTGTGTGGTAGTCCATTGTTCACTGAAAATTATATGAATTCTTGTTTCAAAAATATTTCGAATTTATTTACCTGTTACGTAACTATACATATGACTTGCTGGATTGTTGCCAATATGGAATGCAACCTTGATTCGGCCATCAAATAGTTCAGCAGATAGGAAATGTTCATCTCCATAGTAAAAAAGTAGCCCAGTCTTGTTAGTTGTTCGAAGAATCATGCTAATATTTCCATCACCATCCCATGGTTCTAATGCGAGATAGCTCCCTTGCTTATTAAAGCCAACCGAAACTTGTCGATCACACTTGGACCCCCCAAAGCCTTCATTACATCTACATTCATATTCATTTGACTCTTCATTGTGGTAGCAAGAACCCTTTCCACACATGCTACTTTGACAAGATGCAGTACTTTGATACATCATCTGATCAATTGGTGGAATATCACAAAACTGTCCAGAGAATCCCATAACGCATCGACAAGAATATGTAGTGATTCCATCGACGCAAACTCCATCATTCTGACAATTATGATCTCCACAGTCGTCGATATTTTTGTCACAATTTTTTCCTTCAAATCCAGGTAAACACGAACATCTAAAATATTGTTTAGTCAATTTTCATTTATAACAAACAACTCACTCATAAGACTCGCCCTTCTTGTGACATTTTGATCCATTCTCACATGGATTCAAACCCTTGCTACAATATTCCGATTTGTTTTCACAGAACTTTCCAGAGAATTCGCGAGGGCAGTCACAACGATAAGAATTTATCATGTCGATGCATTTTGCACCATTTTGACATTTATTGTTTGTGCAATCATCAATGTTTTTCTCGCAGTAAGTACCTTCGAAACCTTTTGGACAAACACATGAAAAACGACCGGCTTGGATAACCTGAAAAACGTGTGAATGTTCTAGGTTGATCAAGCAAATATATCTCAACACTGGACAGAATATTATCTGTGTTATTATAACGCAAAATATGAAAAAAAAACAACTATACTGTCTAGTTTTGAAAAATGGTGTTAGAAAACTGAGAAGAATTATTTGTTTTTGAAAAAAACCTACCTTGCATGTCGCATTGTTCATACATGGATGACCATAACAAGCATCAATTTGAAGTTCGCAGTTCTTCCCGTGATACCCAGCTGGACAATGACATTCATAATCTTTTCCACTGATTGCTTCACAAGTCGCTTTATTCTTGCAAGGCGAATCTAAGCATGCATTACATTTTGCAACAATATTTGTGGGGATGTTGTTCGTACATCTGAAATATCTATTTTATTATTTGCTTGTTATCATGTACCTAGCAACTTACATGAACTGAGAAGGAAGGGCGGTGAGTAACAATTGATTAGCAACAGCTTTGGGAGATTCACATCTAGCAATACCGGCCTCTACAAAACGTTGTTTGATCCATCGAGAGAACCAAGCCATTTGACAATCACAATATAACGAATTACTTCCAACTGCTCTGAAAACCAGGAACTATTTTTATTACAGAAATTGGTATAGAAAGCTTACATATGTGTTATATTTTTCAAACTTTCGAATGCCGATTCCGGTAAAATTGAAATATCATTTCCATGAAGTGATAAGATCCGCAACCCATTCAAACCAGCAAATGCATGAGGTTGCAAGCATCGTAGCTTGTTATAACTGATGATCAAAGTTGACAGCCTTGTCAAATTGGAGAATGTGTTGTTTTCAATCGAAATGATTTGATTGTGTGATAAATCTCTGAAAAAAAAACAACTTTTAATTAGGGGTTTCATGGTCTTGTTGTTTTTTTTTTTTTGAGAAGACAAGAATGTGTTATGTTATTGGTATATACAATATATATATATATGGTTTCAGAATGATACATTTTTTAAACCTCGGGGGTAGACACAAAAACTCACAATTTCACCAAGTTGCTAAGTCTGCTGATTTGCTCAATAGGAATTTCTTGAATTCGATTAGAATCCAAGAATAATTCAACAGTATCGATTGGAATTCCAGCTGGGAAATCAGTCAAATCCTTGTTTGAGCATCGAACAACATTGTCTGAGCAAGTACATCCGAGTGGACAATAGTCACCACTTTCCGAACACATTTCGTTTGATTGATCCGAGCATTTCAACTGTTTTAGGTTCAGTTGACTGATTGACCCTGTATTTGGGCATTGATCCGTGTCAAGAGTTCTAGTCAAATTGGCTTGCAACCATTCCACAATAGGAGCAATCCGGCAATCACATGGAATGTCGTTACCAGAGATTTGGCTGAAAACAGGCGAGGATACTATTTTTTCGACATGTTTCAAACCTACATTGATCTCAAATCTCTCATTCCTTCGAACGCTTTTGCAGTCAAGCATTGTATATTATTCTGTGCAATACTTCTGTAATACGATTTTCATATCTTTTTTGAATTTTTACTAGACCACCCCACACCGAAAGTGAAAAAAAAACTGAAAACAAACATACAAAAACTGAAGATGTGTCAAGTTTGCAAGTGTGAATGTGTTGATACAGGTCAGATGGTTACTACGAAGCACACTAAAATAGGGTAAGATCACAGAAAATAGAAAAACACAAGGTTAAGCGAAAAACTGAAAGATATAGGAAAACAAAGAACTACTCACAGCACTTCAAGATTTGACGATCTTCCTAGAAATGAGCTAGAAAAATGGCGGAGTTTGTTGTTTGAGAGGTTTCTGAAAAATGAAATGACGGTTTCAGCAACTGCACGCATCAGGTATAACTTACAAATCTTTGAGGTGTTTCAAGTTTGCCATGCTTCCATCTTCAAAACTTGAAATCTGGTTGTTTGACAGGTCCAATTTCACCAAAGCAGTAAGAAGATGAAGATTAGAGTTTATTGTGATGGTTGGAATTTTATTGTTTTTCAAAAACAAGTGTGTTGTGTAGCGAGGAATTTCTTCAGGAATCTTCTCCAAGTCTTTGTTGCTGTAAAAAACACCTCATAAATATTTATTCATGTCAAAAAATAATATTCAAATTTCTCATTTTCTGAAAAACACCCCTCTTCTTTGTTGAACTCAAAAAAATAAAAGTCTATTCGTCGACCCGATGTAATCAATCTAATCATCTCCTTTGCCTCGTTTGTGTTAAATGTTCGCCGCTGGCATTCATCCAACATAAACTCCATTAATTTTTATCAGTTGGTTGTTCAAACAAAAGAAATTGAAGGGATATATACTATTTCTGAACACACACACACTCACACCACCTGTCTGTTTAGATATTCGTTTTTTACTACCTGCATTCAACAGTTGTTCCGTGACAAATGCACATAATTGGGCATGTGAAATCGATAAAACACTGATCAGCTGCTTGAGTGATGAATGCTTCCGAGGCTGGAAAAGAGTGGCTCATGATTTATACCTTCCAAATATTATGAAATACCTTTGCATCTAAATTTGTTAAGTGGAAGAGTAGCGAACTTCTTTCGAGTCAATCGTTTAGGTCCTTCACACCTTGCACCACTTGTCTCAATATTTCTTTCCTGATTCCATCGTGCCAACCATTCCTGAATTTGAAAAATATTTAATTTTCCTTGGCTCTTTTAAACTCACCAAATTACAATCGCAGATCAACGGATTTCTAGCCAAATGAATAGTCGAGAGCTTGGTCAAATTTTTGAATGTTCGCTCGCTGATTGATTTAATTTGATTGTCATATAAAGACAGTAAATTCAATTTAGGAACATGATCAAAAGTGCCACTACGGATACATTGAAGCTGATTTGCGTTTAGAAGAAGGAGTTGAAGATTTCCCAAACCTTGTAGAGCATCTATCGGAAGTTCAGTTATATTGTTGCCATAAAGAACACTAGAAAGAAATAATAATAGATTTTGATTTTTCTCGTTTTTTTCCTAACTTACAGCGAGTTGAGGCTTTGTAACCCTTCGAATGCTCTACCAGAAACTTCGCTGATCGCGTTCTTACTCAAATCTCTATGAAATAATATTTATTGATAAAGTGTTTTGAGAGAATGAATAAGATAAGGTCAAGTTGGTTTTTTAATGCAAAATATCAACTTGATTCTCTTTTTTTTTTCAGTATTACTCACAGTCTGACTAATTTGTGCAAGTTTTTGAAGGCATGAGGTGGCACATATGTGATTTGATTTTGTTCCAGTCGTCTGAATGATTATTTTAATTTTTGTTCTTTCGGTAGTTGACTCACAATTCGGTAGTTAAAGGTGGCAAGTTTGACGGTATATAAGTCAATCCACGATCTCGACAATCCACAGTGGTCTCTGTACATGTGCAAGACGCTGGGCATACTTTTGTTTCTTTACATGTCATTGTAGCCCTTTTCTCTATTCCAGAACACTTCATTAGCTGAAATAAGAAACAATTTCTCAATTTGGCATCTTTAAACGTAAGCCTACCGATTCATCAACATCTGAAATAGTCGACCCATGAAGAATGGCGGGCTTTGCGCATTTTGCGTGACTTGCCGCTTGCCCGGTTAAAGATCTCTTCATCCATTTCAAACGACAGTCGCAAAGCCATGGATTTTCAGCTAGACGGCTGGAAACAATTCACTTTATAAAAAAACATAATGCTAGCTACTTACAATTGTCTTAAATTTGGCATCATGTCGAGCTCTCCAATTGTTGTCAGATTGTTGCTGTTTAATGTTAGGATCTCCAAGGAGTTCCATTGAGAAAGTGTATTGGTTTCGAGGCTGAAATTCAATGGGTTTGGAAATTTTTTAGGTCTCATGACAATTTTCATATGTACATCAACTTTTACTCCAAAAAAAATTCGAGACCAAGGTTCAAATTTCAATTCCGGAACCCTCTTGAATTTTCAGTTTTTTTCCGCGCAAATGACCAGCTAAAATGTGAAGAAGCCAACCAGCATATTAAATTTCACAAACCACCGTTTGACTATACAAACAGAAAAAACATCAAATTTCACATTCAACCAGTTTTTTTGGCGTCAAAAAACCATTCTGTTGTTGTTGTCTTTATAGCGAGAAGAAAACTTCAAAAGATTAACTAGCACATATGGATCAGATGATTGATGTGTTTCAAAGGAAAAGAAAAAACAAACTAACCATACGAGATTATTTTTGTCGAGTTGTAGATTTCGCATATTCTTCGGGCCACGCAATTGTTCATCGGTGATGACTGTCAAGAAGTTTTCGCTCAAATCTCTGAAAAATCATAGTGTTTTGGGGGTTTTTTTTTGGAGAAAAACATTAATTATTTTGAAGGGACAACTGCCAGTTTTCAAAGGTTTCAAATATTTTGGCCAATTCGATGTATATTTTTCATAACAACATTGAAGCATTTTGATTAGAAAAAAAAGGCTTTGTTTCAAATTTGTTTAGTTCTTATCAAGAGTCATGTCACTGATACATTATTTAGAAACAGTTGCAAGAAAAATGATGATTTCATTTGTTAGGTAGTCTTTTTAAACCTTAATGAAAAAATTTTCCAAAGCAAAATTTTCACTTTATCGGGGGTGATAGCTTATTTGTATTTCATACTGTCAAGATTTTTGCGAACTCCTCCCCGTTTTTAACGAATATTTTCAATTATCATAACCTTTTTTATTTGGCTGCTTGGTTTTCAGATTTGCAAAAAAAAATTTCACAAACCAGCTCCACTTACAAAAAGAGTGTCTCTCTCTCTCTTTGTTTCATAGTACACATAAAGATGTCACATTATTTAAATGGTGTCATCACACCAGTAATGGTGTGCAGTGTTTTTGAATATATGTACAAATTTTTCTCGTTCTCTTTGTTTTATCAAATCCTTTTTCTCTCAGAATTTCTAAAATGTTGTTTGAAATTCTAAAATTCCTCAATTATTCCACTCAAATACTACATATTTACTTAATGAGTAAATGTGTGAAAAGTGTCATAATAAATGTGGAAAGGCTATCTTCACACGCTCTATGTTATATCATCAAAAATGCTAATCCTCTCTGGTCTCTGCAAAAAATTTCTATTTGAAATTAAGAAAAACAATTGTTCGAATAAAACAATTAAAATAAACAAGTGTTTTTGAAGATGCTAATGTGCTTGAGAGTTCATCTGAGAGAAGATGTATGTTTTTTAAATGCTTTCAATCCCGCCTACGATTCTATTTTACTATTCAATATAAAAATCCCTCATATTTTATCCCATCAAACACTAAAATAAATGCATCTTCAAAAAAATGCGAAAAAAAAACAAATTGTGGCTGGAGTCCAGGCTATCAATTTGATTGATCACGTGCCAATCAAACGATTTACTCTTTTTGTTTTCTTCCAATTTTTTTTTGAAACTTTTGGTACTTAAAACTAAGGATGAGACAAATATCGCCGTATCAAATTAATACCAGATGAGTGAACCTAAAAACAGATAAGAGGACATGAACATTTTTCCCCTTTGCAACATAATTTTGTAAGTGTTCGGAAGATGGATAAATGAAAACTTGTCACAAATTGATTGACAGCTATTTGATTTGCATAATAGTGAGTATCAGATATCATTTTATTCCAAAATTTTGAAATCTGATCACATTTCAAATTTAAGCTATTGGAAAGATAACAAAATCCCAAGCTAAACCAAGTTCAAATAACCTTTCCCAGATTTTCTAAAAACCCAGTTTTTCATACTTAAATTAATACATTCCGATTTTCAAAAAATTTTCAATTATTTTATGTCACAATGTTCTTTGGAAAAAATTACAATAGTCTTTTCAAAATTGCGCAACCCATTTATAACAAAACGACGCAACATCTCTATTTCCCCGCATTCCTCGCGCCAATTGGTGTCTCTCCTCCACCAAAAATATTTATTTGCACAAATCGTTCAAATGTTCCGCCACCGAACGGGAACATGATCAAAGAGTGAAGCCGCCACCAAAAAACGGTGGCAGAATGAATCACTCATGTGAACTTAGGCTTATGGGAACCCCTATAATAAACTTTCGGTTGGCAGGAAGAAAAGAAGAGATGTCAGAAAAAAGTCAAATTTATGATCGTCGTTTACAAAATGTGCACAACCAACTGGCTGGCCATTAGCTAGTTCAACACAGCACAAAAAAATAACATTAAAACGCATTATTGTCAACTTCAGGATTTATTGTCTTCTTTGTTTTTAGTATGTTCCCCGGGATCTTCTTCGACCTCCCATACAAGTTTCAAAAAATTAAGTGGTCTAGTGCACAATAAAAAAGACACTTATTTAACCTTGAACCATTATTGTTTTGTTTTGTTTCCTCCCTTTTACAAATCACTTAATGGTCTCTAATTATTACATGTACTAAACACTTTTGTTCGCCTCAGATATCTGCCAAAAGTAAAAAACATATGTTAGTACTAAATAACTAATACAAAATATGAGTGATAAGTATGTGACATGTCTCAAATTTTCTGCTTCATGGAATTTGAAACAAGTAGTACATGTATTAATTAAAAAACGATGGAGGAGGAAAGGGAATGTTATTGAAAATGTACATTTTTCTTGACCCGACAAAAAACTTACAATCTATGAAGATTCTTGTTGTGCTTGAAAATGTCATCAGGGAGAACTCGGATGCGATTTCTGTTGAGGCGGCTGAAAATGAAACATATTCCTGGATAATCTAATGCGTGGTCATTTCAGGTTTGTATTTCGACACCCCAAAGAAACAAAATGCATAGGTATCACTTTCTAACTTTCCCCCACAAAAAAAAAAACTTTTTGAATAGACACCTAAACTCTATATACAATAAAGAGATGGTTGAAAGAGAGAATTCAAACATTTTAATTATATGCAATTTGTCATGCGTATAAATAACAACAAAAAACCCACAGTCTTTCCAAAGAATCCAATCGATCAAATGCGTGTTCTTCAATCGCATGAATATTATTGTCCATCAATTGTCTGCAAAACGGTTCTAGTTGAGTTAATTTCAACAGGATTTATTGTATTATATATATAGGCTACTAAGCTGGGATCAAAGTGTAAAACCTACAGAATTTTCAATTGTCGAAGATGATCCAAATCGCCACTTCTAATCACACTGATTCGATTTTCTTGAAGATCTCTGTAAAATTATTTTCATCATGGGAAAATCCCTACAGTAGTCTTGGAAATCGAATTCAATTTAGGCTAAATAAACAAAAAGCCATTAAAAATCAAAACTTACAAGCGATGTGTATCAATAGGAATATCCAACGGGATCTTTGTCAATTGCTTTCCTGTACATATTACAGTGTTTTGGGAACAGCTGCAGTACTGAGGGCATGCTTGAATTATGACAGGAATGAATAGAATAAATATCGAGGTTACTAAAGGCAACCCAAACATTTTTTTTGTATACAAGATGTCAGACTTGCTTCTTATGTGGTGGTTTTCTGTAAAACACACAAAAATAATTGGCGACAAGCAAGATGAAATAATAAACAAACAGAACCCATTTCAAACGGTCATAACTTCTCTTTTTTTTTTGCTAATTAGAAGAAGGTCAAATTTTTTTTCTTGATAATTAAGGTTAACAGTGCAAATAAAAGTTTACTACTTCTACTTTTCGGAAAGAGAGAAAAAAACCATCATCCTGAATCAGTTGAGGAATGAACATAGACACACACACACTTACACACACATAGGTCCAAAATGAGGCTCCGCCCACTTTTTTGTGTCCTCCTCTTCCTTTCTTCTTTCTTATGAATGTTTGCGACAATTGGGGATGATGCGGAAATTTCGAATAATAAGAATAATATTATAGTATTATTTATTTTTGTGTGTTTGGTATTTAGTGTTGTTTACCTATACATATACATAACAATAAGCTCTTTTTCTAGTTCAAAGTTGAGAAGATAACTGCATTTACGGAAAGTTGAAGTGTTGAAAAAAAAATGATATAACAAATTTTAAAAAACTAGAGAAGTAGAGAAGCCTCCCACAGTTCAACTTTCTACAACTTCCACATTTCCGTTGAAAAGTCATCAATCAGATGTCCTAAAACAAAGCACCATTTCACCCTAAGAAAAATAAACACATGGTCAAAATGACAAATGACAACGCGCGCAGAAATTTTTTATTACATTTCATGCGAGTAACACAAGATATACAATTCCAATCAGATTCCTCCAGCTTTCTTTGCCTTCTCAGCTTTTTTCTTTTTGTACAGCGAATAATTGTGTTCAGCACTCATATAAGCGGTTTCCAAGAATAAGAAAACAAATTCACAGCATGTTAGAAAGGATATTCCACACCAGAGACCAAGTTGACCACCAAAATCGGCAAGTAAATTGACGAACTGGAATAGGATAATTGATTTGAACTTTTGAAGAAGATTTTTTATAAACATACACCATATGCTTCAGATTCTGTCAACATTTCGAAATTCAATTGTTCATAGAAGACTTCAACCATTGCACCATTTTCTCTGGAAAAAATGATTTATGATAGTCAAAAAACAAAATTTTGCAACGTTAAGTTTATTTTTTCTTTCAATTTGCTTATAAATTTGTTTCTATCTACTTTATTTCTACTATACTATTCAACACAACTCCGTTTTTCTTCAAAAAACCCCCGTGGTATACTGTAGAAAAATGCCGCTTTTCTTCAAAAACTCACTTGTAGTGTTTGTTACACTCTAATGCCGTACCATTACACTCTCCAATCTGAAGTTTTAAAGATAAAGACGGCCATTTTGCAGGAGAATATGTGACTGAATAAATTGATTGTTCACAGGGTTGTTGACATCTGCATCTGAACGAACTGTGTAAACCACCAAGATCATTCATTCTTTGATCTAGACACCTTCCTGAAAACACTATCTAGAAACTTTTACAATAAAAGTTAGAAAAAACCGACTTGCAGTTGGATCTGCAGCATCACAATGTTTCTTGTTTTTTGGCACTGGGAATCTTGGATCACCACATCTACAATCTTTGAGAACAAGTTGTTGGAAGCAAGATCGATAACATCCTTCGACGGAATATTCATAGTTGCTATAGATGTATTCAGATGTTTTGCCATCTGGAACACAATCTCCATAAGGGGCTGGCAAACGTGACATTTTACGCTGAAATAAATAACGAATTTCGAAATATGGAATGTTTTCATACCAATCGAAGACCGAAAGATGAAACATATCCCGTTGGTGCTGAGTACCCAAAGGTATCGGGAAATGGGAATTCATCTTTATCATGAATAGTTAATCGAACACCTGTGGCTTCAGTAGTAGGCATATAATCAGAAGAATTGACGTAAACAAGCATACGTAAACCATACATAGGTCCGGCTCGAATACTAGTCAAACTTACTGATCGGTTGTGATTAAAAGTGAAACAAGCTCCGAACACTGGATCAATATGGGTGAGAAAATCTCTGCAACGATTTTTTATCAAGTTTCTGATACGTTTCGGTACTCACGCATCAATATCGCAAGCTTTTCCATTGAATGAGCATTTATGAACAAGTTCACGTTTAGTGTTACTGAGTTTTTCACGATCTGCCATGGATAAAGTGGCCATAGCAAACATAATATTTTCTTTGGCTTTAGTGACAATTGCAACTTCATCGGTCATTCCCTAAAATCAAATATAGGGAGAGTAATTCAGCTATACGTACCTGGAAACCCATTGCTTCTAGGAAATTAGGATCTTCAGTTGGTGTACCACCAGCTAAATATGTCCAGATGTCAATCGGTTCGGTTGTTCCATCATAAGCGATACAGAAAGTACCATCTGGATCGCAGATGCAAGGAGAACTATGACCCTTACCTGCAATTTTTGAAATGTACCTTGAATAATCTCATTGAAAACCCTACATACTTTTTCTCATTAGCTCTCTAAAATCAAAAAAATCAGTTATCTGGTTCTAGTTCTTCAATGAGGATGAACAGTTTCAATAATGTACACAGAAAGTTGTTTTTTTTTTTCAAAAATCGTTCTGGTCACATCGATCTTTCAGTACAATATTATGAATTCCATAATATTCAATAACTCACTTGTTTTATTGGCCCTGAGACAGTATGCTTCTTTATTACAAGAATCACATTTAGACGTGATCCAGGTACCTGCTAAATGACATGGCCATGCATCTTTAGTATTTCGGTCGAAAGCGCAAATACACTTATCATGAACGCCTGTAGGTTCATCTCTGACCGTGTCTTTCGAATGGCAATTCAGACCATTTTTTTTCTTTGTCGGTTCGACGTCTTCGTTTTCATAATGCTCAGGTTCTTGAACATCATCTTCAGAAATTGGTTGATCATAATCTAAATTCAAAATATTATCTTTAAAAACTAGCGGAAAATTGTACCAAAAATATTATATGGTTTTCGAGTGGTAGTGGTAGTGAGTCCCTCTTCTTCCTCTTCCATTTCGTCCTGGCCTTCACTTGAACCTTCTCCACATGTACATTTAGCATATCCCGGCTCGAAAAAAGTTTCTCCGCCAACGAAACGTTTTCCTCGACGTCTTGATGGTTTCTTTGTGGTTGTTGGGAGAGGGGTGGTTGTCTTGACTTCTTCACGTGTCTCTTCGTTCCCTTGATTCATTGCACCGTTAAACGCTGAAAGTGTACGCTTCACCAAATCAACCGAAGTAGCCAGACTAGCTTTGTAAGGGTTCAGATTGCAAAGAGTTATAGCAGGAAAGGGGGCAGTGTCTGAAAATAGATAGATTCATTGTAACTAGTTTTTTTTCAAAAATCTCACCGAATTTGAGTTGAATATCGACAATTTTCTCATTTCTATTGTATTTATCCAAGACAGACTGTGCATTCAGATAAAGCATGACCATACATCCAAGAAAAAGAAGTACCCAAACTGTTCGATAGTATAAATTTGGAGCTTCTCCAATCATTGGAATACCATGAGCCGATGTTTTGTAGCAAAACTCTTTGAAATGCCATGCCAGACGTTTATCATATGGAAGTTGTTTTGGATCAAAATCACCAGTTATAAGCTCACACTGTAATTTTTGTTTTGTCTTTCGATGGTGTGAGAGGAAGCTTACAAACACGTGCACGCGGGATTGTAATAAATAAGTTTTTCTGGAATATCAAGAGACAAAATGGGGGTTTTCCTGAAATGAAACCTCCGTATTCTATTTCTCTTTGAATGTACTTTTTATATTGAATCCAAACGTTGACTATGCTTTACTTCCGTCAGGAAATATATTTGTATTTAGTATTTAATTGACACTACAACTTGACTTTATATGGATAATATTCATAGGATTGAAAATATTTGGTATTGACAGTTCATCCATAGTGATTCGGGTGAATAGTATGAACATCCATTGGAACAGATAATCAATGAAAAAATAACTCACTAGATATTTTTAACCTACCTGTACTTCTGTATCTGTCGAGTTGAAACATTCGCCGTATCCATAATCTTCATAATATTCTCTTTCTGTTACAAACTTTGTATCTTCTTTTAAATACGCCAATGGATCACCATACACCTGTTTCATATACTCAGCCGAGTCATGCAAATGTTGATAATTCTTAAGATTCTGTATCCAAGCCATTTTTATTCTGTGCAAAAAAAACTTTTTTATATTTGTAACGGAGAAAAAAATGTAGAAAGCATTTTGGAAACATGAAAGAACAAGAAAATGTGGGCGATATGGTGAAGGAGTTATTTAAGTATTCATGGAAAACTAGGAGAAAAAGATATGCAATTGACCCAAACGTTGAGCTTTGTTATTCAACTATGAATAAGGAAAAAGACGACAGAGAGGAACATAATCACAGAGAGACGATAAAAGGCAGTTATTTTTCAAACCTGAACAAAATAGCTTTTCTCTCTCTATCTCTCTCTCTCTTTTTTTTTTGTGAAGTTCATAAAAAAAATCATTTCTGGCAGAGACAAAACGTTGAAATTGAATGCACAAGGTGTGACACCGGTGACAAATGACGATCCTTCTTCACAAACATGCCCACTTTTATTCCATCCCCTTTATGATAAAATTGACCAAAATTCTAAGGCATCGCCGCTTTCGGGTTGAATGGGCGGAATAAATTGATGATAAGTTGGTAACACGTTGGAATCCAAATACGAGTATATACTCTTAAATATACCGTATATCCGATGTTGATATTTTGAAAAATCATTAGCATCAAATGACATATGTGTTGAATCTTTTTGCATGTGATAAGAAATCATTTCCTCTTCTGAATGATATTTTCTGTGTATATGCTTCCTTCTGTGTATATGCTTGGAGTACTGTCTTCATACTTTCTGCAATTATGTCAACAATCTAGGTACTTTTTGTAACATTCCAGGTGTCTCCATATCTCAAAATGCCAATTATGTTAACTTATACGCTTCAAGCAAAAACAAAAATTCTCTACAGAAGTCAATCAATTCAGTCATCGGATGATCCGATCTTAATAAATTGCCATTAAATGCGGGAAAACCCAAAACAATATCTCTTGGGAAAAATCAATGTTGTTTGCTACACCCGAAAACCACTTAGTTGAAAATTTCATAAAACCCCGCACTTTTCGATTTCACACGAAGAACACGTGAACAATGGGGCCAGTTCACTTGCGTGAGAAATCAATATCATCATGTTGTTTGCCGTACTCAAAAACCCAATGCTCCATATATTAATATATTTCTCAATCTTTTCAAAATTATCTACAAGCCGATCCGAGTTGTTGTCCACATATCCTACACACACATTCTAAGTTTGGTGTTGTTTGGAAATAATCATACCTGTCCTAACGTTCACTGAAATCAACTCATCCGGATAGCGAAACACGGGCGACGTCTTGGAGCCATAATATGAAAACATCTGGATTCATCATACCAATTTGTATTTTCAAACCGTCCGACCAAATCATAAACAAAAAATGTCCGGATATTTGACACATACATCGGGTCTGACAGATGTTTGCAAAACTCTGCTCCAAACAATCCCGAACAAGAATCACTACAGCTTTTTGATTACATAATCGTAAATCATCGACTTTTGAGGAAAGAAACGTTGTTCCATCATTCACCATTGAAAGTGCAAATCTTAACTCCCACTTGATGTCTGTAAAAAAGTGAATTGAAATCTAAAAACCAGAGAAAACTCGCACCTTGTCACAAACATTAGTCTGATTCCATTCATCTATCAGAGTTTGAATACCAATATTCACAACGAAACAATTATATATTTCAAAGTTGAACCATTCACAAACGAATCAGCAAAGACACAACCAGCAATATTTTGATGTATACAAAGACCACAAAATTGACCTGAGCTTTAAACATTTGTTTTTATAAAAATTGTTGAAGATGAGTAACCCAGTTAGGCAGCCTTTTCTGATAATTATCTAGAAACTAATAATGCTGATATTTCGGAGCGATTCTCGGACTATGTTACAATAGGCCTAACCATCGCCGAGAATTGCAATCAGCATTAAAGGCACATATAGGTGACTCATCTTTCAAAAAAAGAAATAAATTGATCAAGTACGTGAAAAATCGGTATCATTATATTTCCCACCATACCTAAATACCACTTGTCTGGAAATTTAAGACAAATCCGAGTCAACCGACTTCTCACGTGAAACACGTGTAAACGGGCGTACAACTATTTTACGTGAAAAATCAATATCACTAAATTTCCTATCACACAGAAATACCACTTGTCTGAAAATTGAAGACAATCCCGAGTCAACCGACTTTTCACGTGAAACACGTGTAAACGGGCGTACAACTATCTTGCGTGAAAAATCAGTACTTTGTTTCCCGCCATACCTATTTGACACTTGCATTGGGTCCAACACATCTTTGCAAATTTCGGCCCCGAACTCCAAACTATCTGGTGACTCATTCGTTTCAGTTTTTCTTCGTATTCTTCTTCGCCCTTTCTGCTCTTCGTCGTGGTTCACTCACGTGCTCAAGCTCGCCAGAACAACATTCCACTTGTTGCTCCTGGTGACTTCCGCCGAGCTCCTCCTCCTGCCGTCTGCCCATATGTCGTCAGAGTTCGAGATCCGCTGCCACCACCACACACGCTCGTTGGCAATACTCGTATTCGCTTCGAGTATCACTTCTTCGCCAAATACTCGTCGTTGCCACCATGGACACCCGGCACTGGCAACCCGGAACCAACGACTTACTTGGAGATCAACGAGTGCCACTATGTTTGCATAATATGTTTGCGGAGTGTTCATTTCGATAGTCCCCATCCGACGAAGTCGGAATTGATCACCAAGCACAGTCATCGAACATCGCTGTCCACCATCAACACGTTCATATTGCCACTACATCGTGAAGTGACGCCAACAGGACAGGTCAACGTCGGATGGAGACACCGCGATGTGCAGGTCAGACAACCATTCTCAACATATCTCCGTGTTCTCAACCCGGATGCGTGTCGATGTTTGAAGTCTGGAAGAAGATAAGTCATTTTTTACGTTTTAAAAAATGACACCCAACGGCACTCTTTAGAGCCAAACTTACCGAACCCAACGGCCCTTTTAGGGCCACCCCCTTTCATGTCCAAACTTTTCTGATTTCGCTTTGCGGAGGATGACTAGTGCTGAGCCTCAACGTGGCGAAAGGGATCAGGCAAACCTGGCTTACAACTTTAGAACGTGGAGATGGAGTCCCGTTTAGCCAGGTTTGCACTAATCAGCCGGACACACTCCCGATCCGTCGATTAGCTTCTCCAAGCTAATCGTCGGAGAGGCCCGATCGTTGGCTCAGCATGCTAATGATCGGGTAATTAGGAGAAAAACCCATGCTAACCTGATAAAACCAATTGTTTCGAACTCGAGACCGCCAATTGTTGCTGCTTTGATTCGGATATAAACCCAATTTTTACGCGACAAGACGAGAAGCTGCAAAGTCTTTTATTACTACGGAATATTTTTTTCCGGAAAAAAATACATGGAAAAAATTACCTCGCAATCTCGCATACACTTGTGTTTGGAACCATTGATTAGCCATTGCACCAATTTCATCGCATTTGCTGAAATATCGAAATTACTGATAGAAAAAGGTTAGTTTTCACAAAAAATGAGAAAAAAACGAGAAACGAAAATAAAAAACATCATGATGACAAAAAGTCTGCAAACACTTTTTAGTGCAGACAAACGCTTACGCGCAAAATGATAGAAAAATAGTGTGTATTATGGAGAGAGTGTAGGAGAAAAAGGAAAGTCATTTTATCTTTTTATATTTTTTCGTTTCCGAAAGTGTTTAACTTTTGTAATTTTCAGAATCAAATAGGTAGAGAAAAACAAAGCCAGTGTATTTTTCTATTGATGGATCGTCAATTTCTACACAATACGAAAAGAAAAGTAAGCGATTTATGATGGTTATGGAGTGGTGGTGTGGAAAAAAAAATAGAATTATATGAGAAATCGAGATGTTCAGACATGATAATATCAAGAGCTCATTCTTGTTCTGCAATCTGGATGGGTTTGTTCTATTGGACTATTGTTGAAGACAGGTATTATACATTTTTTCATTTTATCTGAAACACACAAGGCTTTGAAACATGGAGAAACAGCGAGAGGTTCTCAGGGTATTTGAGCAACTATTCCCAGAGATTCACATTTCACACATCAAATAAAGCATTGATGACGAAATGAGTCAAAAAAAATTATCATCACAACTCGAACCTCTGAAATTGAAAACGATACTTGATCAAGTTCCCTCTCCTAATGTTAGAAGATGAATCACCTATATGTGCCTTTAATGCTGATTGCAATTCTCGGCGATGGTTAGGCCTATTGTAACATAGTTCGAGAATCGCTCCGAAATATTAGCATTATTAGTTTCTAGATAATTACTAGAAAAGGCTGCCTAACTGGGTTACTCATCTTCTACAAATTTTATGAATACAATTGTTTCTAGCTCAGGTCGATTTTGCAGTCTTTTCATACATCAAAATATTGCTGGTTGTGTCTTTGCTGATTCGTTTGTGAATGGGTTGACTTCAGCAGAATCAATTAATTCTATTGTTGTCAATTGGTTAGATGATGCCAAGTCACCATATTGGATTCAAATGGTACGCTAGAAACATATCAACGTGTGTGACAAGGTATGGGTTTCCTGGTACCATTTTTTTTTGTTTTCTCCAGTTTTCTAGCTTTCCATACCTGTTTTTTACAGATTTCAAATCGAAGTGAGTGTTTGCACCTATACAGTTACGGATTGCTTCTAACAACATATATAGTCTCAAAAACTTGTGGATTTGCGAATATGTAACCAAACGTCTATTGTGGTGCCTGTATGAAAATATGGATATTCATTTACGATTTGACGAACAACGAGTTGGTATTCCACATCACGACGCCCATAGTTCTCCCCGTGTTTCGTGGATTGAACAAGTTGATTTCATTGAATATCGGAGACAGGTATTATCAGTTTGTCAATTCGGGAATTCTAGTATCCTTGTTTTACAAAAGGTCAATTTACATTCCATGCAAAAATCAATACCCATTCATAGATAATCAATCGAAAAAGGTTACCACTAGGACTCGAAACTTAGATATTGTACGTGCTCCCCATACATGTTCCTCTCTTTTTCCTGGTAGTTCAGTAACTATATACGCCTAATATTTTCATTGCAATTATCGGAAATAGATAATCCTTGTAGTACAGTTCAGGAATTGGAGAAAAGCTTCATAACTCTCTGGATATTCCTCACAAAAAGCTGTATAGTTTAGTTATTTTCGATGTTTTAGAATTAAAAAAAAAAGATTCAAAATCATAGTTTTATAGAGCTACTGACAAATATCACATTGAACTGTGTGATAAAGCTAGTAGGTAAATTCCTAGTTTTTAGAAAAAATATTTAGATAGTATTTTGGTTTGGTTTGTTGAAAACTGTAACAGAGATAATACTTGAATTATCCAGTGTTTCTGAACTGGAACTGGTTCATTCAAATGTTCATATTATGGACTAAAGTTTTTCACCGTCATACATTAAAACATGCAAAACCAAGAACTCAAAAGAATATCAAAATTCTGAGTCATGCAAATATTGATAATTTTTAAGATTCTCTATCCAAGCCATTTTTTTATGTGCGAAAAAACTTTGTATATTCGTAACTGAGATAAAAATGTGGAAAGAATTTTGAAAATATGAAAGAACAAGAAAATGTGGGCGATATGGTTAAGGAGTTATTTAAGTATTCATGGAAAACTAGGAGAAAAAGATATGCGATTGACCCAAACGTTGAGCTTTGTTATTCAACTTTAAATTAGAAAAAAGACGACACAGAGGAACATAATCACAGAAAGACAATGAAAATCAATTATTTTGTGTATATAGTTTCTATATTAGGCGGTTTGAAAAGCTTCCTGCGGAGGAGAATGAGCTGGGGCAGTGTATTTGGCAAAATGTCGTCCCATTCGTTTAAGAATCATTGTAGTCTCACCATGGTTAAGGAAATAAAAACTACCAAGAGCTAAGATTAGAATTATAATTCCCAAAACTATGAAAAGGAAGTATGGCAGATCGGATTCTTCTTCTATCGAGAGATTTTTATAAGTTGATTCAATTGAAGAAATATGCTCCATTGTCTGAAACAACATTCTCAGTTTGAGAAAAAAAATCTATGCTACTTACTGGAAAATCGAAGTATTCATTAAGATCCGTCGTTTCCAAATCATATAAAGCTTTTTCTAATTCTCCTTGGGTCACTTCAAAATTCTCAAAAGAGAATGTTACAACTGTTATATTTTCGAATTTCATTATTTGTTTCACCTGAAAAAAACATATACATGTAGAGAAAAAAATGTATATGCAAACCTTCAATGGATCCCCATCTGTTTGATTTTCAGCATTTCTTTTGATTCGTCTTTCTACCTTTGTTTTAGTATCTCTTACAAGACGTTTCAAACTCATCGTGATGTTGCGTGCAAAATCTGGTGAATTCACGTCAATACCTTCGGGGACACGCATTTTGAGAACAAGCAGTTTACCATTTCCTCTGAAAAAATGATTGATTTTTTTCGTGAGCCTCTTTTCTATTCTTACACTATTTTTGCAATTTTTGCGAGATTTTTCACGACTAAGATTTTCAATTAAAAATTTTTAGAATTCAAGGAAACAGAGTCTTTCTCACATTTTACTGCAAATGTTTTTCGAACCTGATTATAAATGAGATTCAAGTGACGATGAGCAACTTAATATCTCTACTCATTTTGAATTCACAACAAAAAATACTCACAAACTGGCTGGAGGTGTTGGAATTAAATCAGCTGAGCTTGGTATTGGTGTTGAAACTGTCACCAAGTCGATATTCCCAATAGTTGCTGTGATTGAAAACTCTGAACTCTCAGTAGTTGTTTTCTCGCCAGAATCCTCGGTTGAAAACCAATGTCCAATAACAAAGTCATCAGTAGGCAACTCTGATGGAAATGGTATTATGTCCAATGTTGTTGTTTCTAATGGGAGTTCTGATGGTTCTGGCATTCCTGGAGTTGGATATACTTGATCAATCGGGAGTTCGGATGGTTCTGGTATTGATGGTGTGAATGCTTGTTGATCGACAGGAAGTTCAGATGGCTCTGGTATTGTTTCGGTAGAGGTTTGTTGATCTATAGGTAACTCTGATGGCTCCGGAATGGTTGGGGTAGCTTCTTGATCTATTGGAAGTTCAGATGGTTCAGGAATAGCTGGAGTAGATTCGGGTTGATCTACAGGAAGGTCTGATGGTTCCGGTATAGAAGGAGTAGATGATTTCTGATCATCGGGTAATTCGGTTGATTCCGTATTGACTGGAATTTCAGATGGCTCAGGCACAACGGTGGTCAGTTCTGGTTGGTCTACAGGAGGTTCTGATGATTCTGGTATCTCCGAAGGTTGAGGTATAGCTGATGTTGACTCTTCTTGATCAGGTGGCTGTGAAGATATTGACACAGTTGTTTCTTGTGACACCAATGGTTCTTGTGTTGTATTCAAAAGGTCCTCTAGGCTAGAGTATGCTTCTTCGGGTATTTTTGTTTCTGGTTCAGGTGGCAAAGTTGAATATGTTACTATTGGTGTCTCTGGTGTTACTTCTACTGGCCCAACACTTCCGGGAATGATAGGCAATTCAGTAGAGCTGATATCAATGTCAGTTGGAAATGGATATGTTTCTTCAGTAGTAGGTATAAGAGTAGGGAAACTGATGGGAGTTCCTGTGGTGACTACTGGGGTTCCTGTAGTGATTATTGTTGGTGCCGGAGTGTGATACGTCACAATCTCATGAGTAACAGCTGTGGTTGGAGAAGAGGTTGATAACTGCTGTCCACTTGGGTAAATTGTCTGATTTCGCGGATGTACACCAAAACCCCCACCACAACCATCTAATGGTGATTGTGTCACGTTGAACATGTTTGGTTCTGGGAAAACCATTGGGGAAGATGTCACATTCGGTGCTGAAAATTATTTTTGAAAAATTTATCTCACAAAAAAAAATAAAAATCATGCAGAAACAAAATCACAATATAAAACGACGAACACGTGCAAAAAATGAAGGTGCGGATGGTGGGACAGATTTTTTATCTAACAGAATTGGTGGAGGTTTCTCCTTCTGGCCAGTTAATTTATCGACAAATGTGGTGGTGACATTTCCTACTAATGTCTTATTGCCGAAAAGAATTGTGGAATTATCATTTGCATCAACTTCTTGCCGATGTTTTTGCACAATTTTAGTGCGAATCTGTCGCTTAATATTAATAAGACGGGTGATAGTGGTGCCGTTTGGATAGGTGAATGTTTCTTCCTGCGTGTCACCATCATTATCAACATTGTTCTCTTCCGTCTCCCATTCTCTGACTTTTGTAAGTCTCGCTATTTCTAGTTTCAATTTTTCGAGTTCTGACAAAGTGGTGGTAGTTGGTGGCAATGTGGTGGTGGTTGTGCTAGTGCTAGTGGTAGTTGGTGGTAGTGTTGTGGTGGTTGTTGTGGTTGTGGTTGTGGTGGTTGTTGTAGTGGTTTCATTGAAAACATCAGTGATATTCGAACTCAATTCTGTTTCATTCGCCAGTATTTTCTGTACCATCAAGTCTGCCGCAAAACCTCCAAGATCTGGCGGTATTTGAATTTTTTTCTGGCCAAGACTTGGTGGAGGAAGCAAAGGTGGTGATGGTGGCAGTGGTGCAAAGTATTCAGTGAAATATGTTGCCGTATATGGTGCTCGACTACCTTGATATGGTCCAATTGTTAGATAACGATCCTCTGGTGGGATGAATGGTGGAAGTAGTGTTACCGATGATGGAAAGCCGTTACTGGCGGTGACTTCAACGATTGCAAGACCAGCTTCCACTATCAAATGTGGAACACCGCCAAGAACTTGAATATCATGATGAGCAGCAGTTAGACCAACCTTAACCATTTCTTGTCCTTCTAGATGATCGAATTTATAACTCACATTCTGCACTGGTGTTTGTACTAAAATTTCCGATTTTGTCGTATCCGCTCGGACATTCCCATTATTCGCTAAACTAAGCAACGCTGATAATGATATGACTCTCACTGTGTCCGCATTTAATGGCTGACCCCCAATCAACATCTCTCCACCACCTCGATCCAATTGCATTCTGAAACTTGTTCAATATAGTCTTCGGATAAAAATGTTATCTAGTAGTAACCTTGAAAATTCCTCCACATGAACGTTCACTCCTCCAGGTTGAACAAACACTGTTGTTTGCTCTTGTGGACAACGTATTGTGATTTCTTCATTGCTTAACTTCACGTCATATGGTGTAGCCAGATCCTTTGTTTTGAAATTGATAGTGTATCGGTTGGTGAAGATATTCACAGTCCGAAAATCTGGGTCAATTTGGACTAATTTGTCACCAAATTCTATATAAATCATTGCACCAACAAAACAGACTTCAATATGGTAAAGAGGGGCATTGACTGAAAATTTTGAAGAATATAACTCAGCAAAGTTGTGAAAAACTCACTTGTTAACATAAGTTCGCGATATCCTGATAAGGGGTTATTCAGAGCGGAGAGGGTCATCGTTTTCTCTAGGTACTTCTCCCAAGTTTGAGCTTCTATTCCGATTCTACGAGCACCAATTCCTTGAACTTGCACACCTTCATCAGTTATTGACACATTGGCGGTATCATACAATTGATGATTGAGGTAAGTGTGACCATCAGAAGTCCTATTCGTTTTCATGAATAGCTAAAAAATAAGAAAATGAATGAAATTCAAGAAGTAGAAATTTAGAAACATATTGTTAGAATGCCAAACAAATATCTTGATAAGTCAATTAAAAATATGGCCAAGTGTATTCTCAGAACTTGACTAAAAATTTAGTGTTCTAAACACTTATAAAAAAAACCAGTGAAACTTTTGAAAATAGTAATAGATAATAATTTAAAATGGGAAAAGTAGATTCTCATAAAATGTTTGAATATATATTCACTTTTTTTCAATCTCACAGATTGAATTATTGAGGTCCTAAACTCAACTTTTTTTTAATTATTCACATAGAAAAGATCAAGATTTCATTATTGTGTCTTTTTCTGATATTATTTTTTTCGTAAGTTTTCAACCAAAGTTAAACTTCAAAAAAACTCACCTGACTTTCCAAAGCAGTTCCATGAATAAATACACAATTCAAAATATTCATAATGGATTGCGCAGTTTCCGCTGTTGCGTTCACGAATGTGTCATAAGTATCAAATTGGACTTTTGATTTTTGTGCCCATATGGTGCCGTTTAGATTCCTGAATTTTTAGATTGAGTAATTATAATGATGAATGAGCGTGGTGTTTGAGAGACAATTTTTGATTTGAAACAACTTTTTTTTTTTGAAAAATAATTTTGAAATGATTGTACACTTTAGGTTTTGTGGGAAGATTATATTTCTCGTGGTGCAAAAAATTGATGTTTTAAAAAAACAGAAAACCTCCAAAAACTAACTTTTCACTTAGCTCCACTCGAGAATCCGTTGAATCCACTGTTATCAGTTTATCTAGCAGAACTTTTGAGTCTATTGAGTGAACCTGGAAACTTCGAAACATATTTGATCAGAAAATATGTTTCTCGATATCTCACCTGAATATGTTGTGAAGGTAATATTTGTCTTCTCAACCTCCTTCTTGCCAACGAGTCACCATTCGACACCCCGATAAAAATCAGAAGTACAAAAACAAACTGTTTCATCGGCTCCTATTCTATACAAAACTCTGAAAAACGTAAAACGCATGAAAAAGCGCAAAAAATTGGAAGAAATAAAAGAAAGCGAACATTTTCACCTGGTTGGCAAGAAAAAGTTAGAAAGAGGGTAATTTCATCTATACATACATACATGCTCGCACATATGAAATGGAATAAAATGAAGGAGAAGAAGCTAAAGAAACCATGGAGATTGAATGAATTTAGAGCGGAAAAATGAAAGAAGAAAAAATAAGAAAATGTCATAAATTAGAATATTGCATGTTCGAATTTTTCTCAAATGACATATGTTGTTATTATGGAATTATTTATAAACATTAAGAAGCATCGGTTAATTGGTTTGTTTTGATAGGTAGCTTCAAGTTGTATTTTGGAAAAACTCAATCGAAACATTTCTAAACGGATATTTTTTGTATAAAAAATATAAGTCCTATGAAAATATCCTTTGAGTTCTCGAGTTTTTTTTTAAATATCAAAAAGATATAAATTTAATTATCTTCGTCTGACTACTCTAACTTTTTTTCACCCGGTCCTTTTAGAGTATGTTCTGCAACCCACAAATGAAACTCTTTTTTTTTCAGCAAATTTTTTTCAGTTTTTTGCAGCAAAATTTTGGCTGAAAATTTCTAAAATATCATTCTAAACTTGTTTGTCTTCCGTCGACTACATTGGCTGTAGAGTGTGTCCGGCCTGTGAACGGTTATCTGTTAGAGTGTGAATTTTTTACCGTGTGGTGTAAAAAATTCTATTGTCGCGAAAAAATATACTCGTTTATGCCTACACGTGGTTTGATATATTTTCATATTCTTGCTAATTAACGTTTTGTTTTCCTGTTTCAAAGTTTCTCTAAACTTTTTTTCATTTTTTCAACAATACATAGATCTCTTAAGATATTTTTTTGCGCATCTGACTTAGTCATACATTTCTTTGACCTTCTGTCACATGTTTTGAAAGTGAAATCAAAATGAAATCAAACTTTGACCTTCCAAAATTGAAGAAATAGACCTAAAGACCACCTCATCAAACAGGTTAATTCATTTGATTCACTCTACTCTCACATTTTATCACAAACAAAATGTGTCGATTCGTTTTGTTTCTAGTATTTTTTTCACTGTCGGGAGAAGTGTTGTCCCTTCCAAACTGTACTCTACAACAAGCTAAAGATAATGCGGATTGTGCTAATGTAGGTTTCATTTTGATTTTCGAAATTTCGTGAAATTGCCGTTCAGAAAAACAAGGACGATCTCAATGTTGCATTGAAACGTGATCTAGATGAACCAGAAAACATGCAAAATTTCAAAACATTCTGCAAAGGCGCCTATAAATGTTTCGACGATGTCGGGTGTTCAGATTCTCGCATTTTCCGTCAATATTATGTCGGTATATGTGAATTCGTTATCTATAACTACACTGAATACGCTGACTGTGCAGAGAAACTTGCTGCCGCTGGTTCACAATGCGTTGATTATATGTATGAAAACTTCTCAGCTTTGTTTAACAATGAGGTTAGTAACTTGAAAAACATATTTTTCTGAAAGTACTTCTTTAAAGATTTCAAAGTTCAAAAAGTGCTCAGATTTCCAAAAATCTGTTGATTGTATGAATGTGGATATACTAAAATACTGTGATAAGAAACATGCTGAAGATTTCAAAAAGGTATGTAGATTTCGTGTATTTCAGAACAACTATAGGATACATTACAGAAACTTATCGGTATGGCGTTAATCGCACAATGTGATATTTCTAAATAACTCAAGCTGGAATAAACAAACAACTACACCAAAAAAAGTAAACTAGTATATAAAAAATCAAAAAATTATTTTTGTTTAGCCATAGTAACAAAAATAAATTAGTTTTCCGCTTGCTACTGGTTGCTTGATACTGATACTAAAAATATAATATACACATTCACACACTAAACAAAAAAGAGTTGTTATAATCCGAGCAGCGGTCAGCTAGTTTTGGTCATTCATTGGCTTCTATTTATCAACTATATAAAAGGACTAAAAAATAAGAAGATATATACAAAAAAAATCAGTTTGTTATTATGTTGAGAATCACTATGTGAGAGATTTCGCAAACTATATTCACTTTTTCATACTTAAAAAAAATAACTCCATAGCAAATTCGTTCAAGAAAATAGGAAATGAACATTCAATTAAGAAGGTGGTGAGATTTGGTGACAGAAGGGTGGTAATTAGATTAGTACGTTCTTGATTATAGGTTGATAACATTTTTCGAACAACGAAGAAGGAAGACATTTTCTGGAACAATGATTTGTGTTATCAATGACAAATTACACAAATCAATCGAAACCTTCTTTCAGAGAAAGAAGTTTTTGTTTTGTTTAAGAAAACGCAACTTTTTGGTTAGATAGTTTTTGGAGAAATATATTTTTTTGCGTTTTGAAAAAAAAACCCCATAAAATGAAACTTGAATTTGTGAAAAAACATGGATAACTACCACATTAATATAAATAGATTCATTTAATAAATAACTGAAAAACACAAAAAATGAAAACAAATGTTGACTAGTTCAATGAGTAAAAATAATAACATAATAAAATGACACGGAAAAATGCTTTTTTTTTTTTTGAAAAAAAATCCACAAAATATCACAGAGAGATGCAGATAATTGTTTTTGTGGGTGAAAAAAGGGAGAGGGTGCTATTAACTGGTTTAGACATGTTAAAAATCATGCTAAGCCAGGTTTTCATGAATATTTGAATTAAAAAAAAAACATTTCTTGGTCAGAAAAATTTTTGAACCGGTAAAACCTTTGGTGCGGAGAGAGAGAGAGAGAAAAAATTAAGAATACCCGTGAAAAAATCAAGTTTAGTGCCATATTAGACCAAGTCACCATCAAGTTGTGAGTATAAAATGGGACCGGCACGAACACCTGAATTTGGGTGGATAAATGTGGAAAGGTGTTGAGGACTGCTATTGTTGTTCAAAGGAACATGTCGAGAAAGTGATCGTTCTGAGTAAATTGACGATTGTGGCGGTTCCTATAATTATCGTGTTCAGTTTTTTTTTTGTTTGAGGGAAGGAAAGAGACAATGTTTCTTACCGGGTAGGGCATATTTGTATAAGTACTGTTTCTACCCATTGTTCCGTGGCGGCTTGGATAGTCTCGTGCTAGAAAATAAATAGTGAGAAGGGAATCCTTTAAAAATATGAGCAACTTACGATCGAATTCATATTCCACTAGACAACTACGTTCATATAATGATGGATCAATTGGTTGCATATAACCATTAGGTGAAACTTCCTATAAAATTTAACTTTTGAACATGTTTTTAATTGAATCCCTGGACTTACAATCATGGTTCGAACTGAATGATCATCTTCACTAGCATCGGGCATATCATCCACATCCAGTCTTGTACTTCCATCATTAATCACCATTGTCCCATACATTTGCACCGGTCGGACACCATCTCCATTGATTGCAGTTCGCACCATTTCAGTTTTCTCACGCAACTTTCTTTTTCGATTTTTGTTGCAAACAAAGCACACTAATAAAACATTGATCAACGCAAAGACCACAACAGCCACCAAGATGATTGGGAAAAGTTCAGGCCATTTAGGACGACGTGATTGTACCATAGCAACATCAACACCATCTTCATTTAGTGTGGCTAGAGTTGCAGAACGGGTCCAGTCAGATGAGAATCCTCGACCGTTGATAGCTCGGATTTGGAACTCGTAAACTTTTGCTGGTGATAATCCAGAAAGTCTGAGACTCTGAAAAATATAATTTTCATCACCGATATGTTCTTGAATGTAATATACCGTATGAGTTGTGTTCACCAAATGGATAAGCTCTTCATTATACTTTTGATACTTTACTTCAAATATTTGATCTGCACCTCCATCAAATCCTGGCTCCCATGCGATTGAAATAGTTGCAGAGGTTGCATTTGTCATTTTCAAGGATAGTGGGACATCTGGCAAGGTAAGTGGGCCAATTGGGATTTCAATGCGGTCTGATCCAAAACTATTTCTTGTCACACATCGGAGTGGTCGATTATAGTCGTTTGGAGCCAGATTTTTGATCCATAATGTACTCTAAAATTAGAATTTGTGGAAATGTATGAACATATCGACCATACCTCAAAAGTTAGGTAATCTAGTTGCACTGTGATCATACTATACTTAGTGCTATTCCCTTTGATCGGTTGCCCATCAAGTTCCCAGTAAAAATCAGCCACGGGTACTGCTTGTGCGCGACATCTAGCTCTAGCAACACCACCGAGAACACCAGCAGCTTTTGATAAAAGTGGTAAATGCAGAATTCTTGGCGCAGAATTCACCAAGACGTATGCCTTGCCTTCAGCTGGATGACCAATTCCATTGTTGGCCCGGCAAATGTATTCTCCAGAACCTTTCTGGGTGGCATTGAGACGAAGAACTGCTCTGGTATCACCACGATGAATAGCGTGTAGTTTCTCTCCATTCCGATACCATTCAACCATGTTTGCTTTTTTCGGTTCTCCATCAGCTTCACATTCCAACAAAACTGTATCTCCTTCTGAAGCAATCACTGGAGAAGATATACTAGTAATCTGAAATTAAAACGTTCATATTAACATTATTTTACAAAAAAAAAACCACTCACTCTTGCACTATACTCCACAGCCAACTTTATAGTGATATTAGTGCTTCCCACACTATTTGTAGCAATCATTGTATAGGTTCCAGCATCAGTGCTCTTCAAATTTTTGCCTGACAGCGCGGCACCTCTGGCAAACACTTTTCCAATTGTATGATCGAAGGGTACTCCATTTTTACGCCACTGCCATGAGGAGACAGATGGGTTGCCTCTAACTGTCAAATTCTCTCGGAATGAATCTCCTTCCCCAACGATGATGGTCACTGGATTATCAACAAGCATACGAGGAGCATCTGAAAATGAGATTATCAACTTCTGTGAAAAGTGTGACTAGAACTTTTCCGAAATTAAATTCCAGAAAGATTTTGAATTGAACTTGTTCAATCTACAAGTTATTTTTGATCACGTTCAGGTGTATTCTTCAAATATAGTAAGCCAAAAACTCACATAAAACATTGAGTGCATAAGTTGTATTAATCGAATGTTTCCAATCCGGGTGACTAGCCACACATCTCACAATAGTCCCATCATGCGCTTCTGTCGGTACAAACGAAACAACATTCTCCACAGTATACCCAATTTCTCGCGTTCTGCAAAAAAGCAACAGATTGTCATAAATCATAGGGATAAAAGAAAGGCAACATACGTTTCATTGAGAATGGTGTCACCGTTGTAAATCAACGGATTGCTATCCCCATTCGGATAAAAGTACCATGTAATGTGGGCAGCTGGATTAGATGATGGTGCCGCGCATAGAAGTCTCGCAGTTTTTCCCACTAATAAGTGATGGGAACTGACTTCCGGTGGCCGGATGATTAACCTTCGTGGTGGGTCTAAACGTTTTGTTCGTTTAATGGTTCAGCAAGAGGGGAGAGGGAGCTTACAGTATACATTCAGCTGCCTGGATTCAACTAATGGATCATCAAGTGCCGCATTTGTCGCTTCGCACTTCAACCTTTGCGTGTTCATTGACCTGTCTAATCTCAAACCAAGTGAAGAGATTGAAGAATCGCCAGCTACTTCATTTCTCGCCCCATTAACCTGAAACTCATAGTTTATGCTACAACTCAAAATAAATTGGAGAAAACACAAAAGCTAGGATCTGTGCAACAGAGCTTGAAAATTAAAATGGAAATAGTAGTGCAGATAGTATAGATTTTCACATAAAGCAATAGTTTGTTTACCTGTGACCATTTTGGTTTCTTTTTTCCTTTCAGTGTTGTCTTAAAATGAGAAATAATACATATACATAGTGAGAGGATATGGGTATGCTCAGGTTTTGTTCCCCCTTGTATACAAAAATAACTGTTAAACAATGCATTTCAGATTTTTGCAAATATAAAAAATGAAAACATTTTTCAGTCATGCATTTAGAATTTCTCTTATTACAACATTTTCCATTTCTGTTCAAAATCCAAAAAAACAAAACATGAGCATACTTTTTCCCTAATTTCGAAAAAACTGACCTTCTCGTAGCCACGATACCAAGAAATTTCAGCGAGAGGATTTCCACCATGTGCTTCACATGTGACATTTATCATATCACCTTCGAAATAGAATGAATCTTCTAGCCCAGATATCCTCGGTGACATTGGAGGGGCCAATATCTTGATAACATGTTGTTTTGAAGAAGATCCCTCAACGTTTCGGGCAGTACATTCGATGGAAATTTGATGATTTCCAATGTTGACTTCATTCGAGTTAATCGTCAAATTTGACACCGACACTTTTCCATTATCCTGTGAAATTTTAGTTCAAGTATGTATTGGGTGGGAGACATAATTGGTTCTTTGAACAAAAAAGAAGTCAAGTATACCTTTGAGTACTCGCTCTGGACAGCTGTGCCAACCGGGTGACCATTCACCAACCATGAAATTTGCGAAGCCGGATTTGAAGGTCTATAAAAATAAGATAAATAATAACCTCATGAAATAACAATGAGATACATTAACTAGGTAAACAAAAAAAAAATAACTAACAATGATTTGCATTGTATATTGACGATTGCACCATATCGTATATTACTTTCTCCAAAAAGTTCAACACCTGTCGGGGCATCTGGAATATATTTTGATGATTGATTTTCGGCTTAAAGGTTGGGGGTCTTACATGAAACTTCGATTTTTACAGGTTTCGAAAGAGGGTCCATAGTTACACTATTTTTAGTGCGACATTCGTAGCTTGCCATATTGTCATTTGGTCCAGCAATAAACGAATAAAGATTCCTGGTTTCCTGGAAAAAATTATTTTCACTTTTGCAAATTCAAAAAATTAGACATTCAAAAAACATATCCCTGCCGCCTGCAAAATTAGCCAACATTTTCTTGTCGGTTTTTATGACGTAATCCTCTTGCCTGCTTGTTAGATAGTGAGCAGATGCTTGTTTTGTCGGTAACACACATACATCATAGAAAATTATTAGCGGATTATAACAAATTTCTCAATTTTCCCTGTTCTCAATTTTGTTTTTTTTTCTCTTCGAAAACAGAAAAAAGACCAGAAGGTGTCATAATAAATATTTCGCGTCCCTCGGGAAACTTTTTTGCTGCGCGGGCCTCTTCGCCCCCCTATCAATCATTCTTGCTTGGGTGAGTACCCTTGTGCACCCAAAAACAAGTAGCCGGCCGGTTCTCTTTCTCTCTTGTCAAGATACCGTATAGGCCATCTGTTGGTTTTTGGGTGAGGATACGAGTGCAACATGTTGGGTGGAAATTACTGCTAATTTATCATTTTATGGTTTTTGGTCGAAATTTGAATAAAAACCTATGGTTTTTTGTTTTGTAGCCAACATATATTGTACTTTTTTCAATGTTATTCAATTAACGTAACCCATATACACATATGTTTACACACATTTATCTTCCCCTTTTTTACATCTGTTCTTACCTGACTGGTCGCATCGAAAGCGAAACTCGAATCAATCAATTTGTCATTCAAAAACCACGAAACATTTGGTGACGGATTTCCGCCAGTTACAGTACATCCAATCGTCACATTGTCGCCAGACCTGACAAACTTGTCACCATTCAAAATGTTCACAACAGGCTCGTTTGGCGGGACTGAAAAGAGAGCAATGTGTAACATTTATATCAGGCGGTGAACTTGAAAGAACTTACACATAACGTTCAAAGTTGTATTTGTTCGGACTTTGGTTTTGGTTTCGGTATGGAAAGCTTCACATGTCAACATTTTTTGATGATCTCCACGTTTTGGTTTGAATTCCAAAGTGGCGAAACTTGTCACAGTTCCGTTTATATGTGTATTTGAATGATGACGAACACCTTGCTCAATTTTGCGGCCATTGATGTACCTTAAAAATATCTCATTTTATATGTACACAATTGAAGAAAAATTCTCACCATGAAATTGCTGGTTCAGGCTTAACATTTGGAGTCACACACGTTATATTTAATACAGTGTTCTCATTAATATCAATAACTGATCCTGTTTGATAATTGGTAAAATGAATATTTTTTGGAGCAACCAGAATGTTCAAGAATGCTCCCGCTCGAATGGGTCCTTCTTCCGGTCGCAACATCTGGCATTCAAACTTGCCGTCGTCTTCCAAAACAACTTTTTCGATTTTCAAATGTAGTTCTTCTGCATTTTCTTTTATGTAACTGTAGCGACCTTGATGACCGGGAAGTACACCGCCTTGATGATAGCCAAGAAGTGAACCCGTGTTCGATTTCCATTGGCTATATCTGAAATTCAGGTGAATAAAGGATGGTAATGCTCAATATTTAGTTTTCTTGATGCATCAAACAAAAAAAAATATTTGAAAAATGTGTAATTGAGAATATGTTCTTTTGACCTTGACAAATGTCACAAGAAATGTATCACTTTAACCTCAAAAAAGCTTCAAAGATTTGAAAATATCAAAAAACCTTTTTTTTTATTAAAAAAAAATTCCCAAAACTTACATCAATGCTTCTGCCGATTTTTCAGCCGAACATCTAAAAATGACATCCTCTCCTAACTGAGCCGAATGATTTGATGGAACTTCAACAAACGAAGAACACGTAGCTTTTTGAGCGAAAAATATTAAAAATATATAATACAGCGCAATCATCTCATTCCTAATAGCAAATATTCTCCAAATAAAAATTCTGAAAAATATTAATTATAAATCTAAAACCTAAACAAAGCGTAATAAAAGAATCATAATAAATAATAATAATAGTAGAAAAGAAATCCATACGTCTATATGAAAATTGGTGTGAGAAAGGGTGGATATATCGCAGTGGGTGGTCAAGAGCTGTATTTCTTCATGGTTCACCGACTGACAGACACAATTGTGTTTGAGATTGCCGCCAAAAACCCAACAGATGTGATTTTTTCATAAAAAATTTTTTTTAAAATTGGTTTCAACAAAAGTACATTTCTCAAAAGCTTCAATACATCATTGCAGAAAAAGTGAAAAGTGTTCGAAAAATATAATGTGAAACAGTGAAAATTTTTGTTTTATTTCTAAAATGATAATGGGATTAGTTGTTGTCTATTGCAAAACCCGATATTCCATTCGAAAAAAAAGATAAAGAAAATTCTCAACAAAAAAAGAGCGACACCATAAGCCACCTTAGAAAACTGAGCACAGATACACCCATTATCCACCAGACACCAAAAAGACACGCCCACTTCTTTTTTCTTTGAATGGATGGATGGCTAATTGAAAAACGGTTATGAATAGGAATAAGAGGCTGGAGATAGATATAATGTATAATAATAATATTATTATTAAAGAATCATAATTGATACATATTTGTCGTTTCGCGCATCATTTGAAATTTTTAATTATATACATACATGTTAAAATGATTCTTTATGACTTTTATGTAATTTCAGAAAATACAGAATGAAAAGCTGAAAAAAAGTAAAGAATTCCTTCAAACTATCTACAGGCATTGACAAAATACAGTACATTTCGCTTATACATATATTTGAAAAATAAAACACCTTCTGTTCTTTTCTATGGACATTATGAAAAAGAAACAACTACTACTAATGTAGTATTATGTAATAAACAATAGAGAACAACAAATCATGAGTAATACAACCAATGGGCCAGGAAAAAAAGAACATGTATGCACATCAGTAAATGCAAATAGCAAGAAGATGAATTTTTAAAAGGTTGAGAGGATGGTAGGACATATAAGAATGTATCAAGTTCGGCGTTATTTTTTCAAGGTAGCTCACAAAATGGAACAGTTACATCTGTAATACCCAGTAAAAAGATTCCAGAAACTTGTAAAACATTCAACATTTGTCCGAGCTGTAGTTGATCAACTTTTTCAATATGAAATTTCAGTTCATTAATGTCATCGTGGTGTTTAAACCTCACCGAAGCCAGCTATTTGTTTTTTTTTTTTGCAATCTGATGACAGCAAGAAACTTTTTGAAAAATATCTCTGGTTTTGAAATCTGTCTTTTTCCAATCCAGTTCATGTTTCGAAACATGATATGATTCACGATGTATAAACATGTACAAAGAACAACTTTCAAAAAATGATTCTTGTTTCGGACTTCAGACCTACAAAGTTTGATGGAGATTAGAAAACAATTTCTTGTTAGTTTTATCTGGCAAATTTCCTATTTTAAAATATGAAGTTTGCATTCAATTTTTTGAACCAATTGAGTATCCTGAAACTCACAACTTAAGTTTCAAAAAAGACAAAGAAGTTATGAAATAGACAATAAATTGTAAAACAACCGGAACAGACGAAGAAATAAGAGATACGAGAACATTATTCAGGACGTCTCCGGTCAGAAACAAAAATAATCGAAGAGCAGCTGACGGCGAAAAACTCGAACAACTGATGCGCAGATTTGTGTAAACGTTTCACTACTACGTTCGAGAGTTTTTGATTGCTTCAAATAATGACAGGTTATTTGTCTTTTTCAACCTGCAAAAAACTATTTCTGAACAGAATGGACTTAACATTCATACATCCTAGAAATACCAGGAAGAAATAATAATAATATGTATATACATAAAGGTGTGAATAGATGGATAATGACTGAAAAAAAGGGCACCGCCTTTTTGGCAAAAAAAGAAAATTATGGTATGACAAATGTGTGGAACACGAAGAATAATAATAACAAGAACAAGACGCGGTAAATCAAAAATATGTAGATGTATGAGTATAATAAAAATATGTAATTTGATGCCTATGTTGTTCCAAAAATCCAACAGATACATAATTAATGAGTTGAAATTTTTGTTAAGAGAACTACAATATCTAATTTGATGATCATGAAGTGAGAGAAAACATTTGAAAAAAAACTCCCAGATGTTAAATCACATTTATATATTTTTAAACACCTATATACTTCGCACATAAAAAGAGAAGTTTTGATTTGAAAAAAAAAATGCATGAACACATGTTACACAAAATTTCGTTTTCTGGATTTAAGACTTCTGCGAAAAATTGGAATATTTAGGTCATTAGGCAAAACATCCGCGAAAAAAAGTGTAGAGGAAATCTGACACAGTATTATATTCTTAATTAACATCCCTGCAAAAAAGAGCCGCCTGGTAGGTAACATCTAATAACAGGGTTCAAAACCTCGGTGTTCTTTCCCATCGGTTCGTTCGTTCACTTAATCTCGGATAATGAAGTATGTATAGAGAACTAATGAAGTGCAAAACCTCATAATTAACATGACTATAACAAATTTGATTATTTTTTGTCTATCGTGACTTTGGAACAGCTTCTCCTTAGTTTGGAGTGAACATAAAAATAATTAGAAAGATGACAGTTGGTATAATAAAAGGGTTCACGAGCCACTTGATTAACTGAGATTGAGGATTTTGGAACATTATGGAAAAAAGAGGAGAGAAGAAGAAGAAATCGAAAAATAAGAATAAAAGAGCTGCTTGATTTATAATTGTATAGGGGTAATAAACGGAGCAGACTTTGTGCAAGATTTGATTTTTTCTTTGCTTGAAACAGCAGATTTTCATACCTTAGGTTTTGAACCAAATTACTGGAAGATTAGTTAAACATAATTGTATTTTCAAAGTATGAGTATATCAACAATTTCAGAAGAACCTCAAATTTATGTAATATCCTAGCATATAATTATTCAATATTTAAAAGAAGTGAAATAAGTTCAGAATTTGCGAAATTCCGAAACAACTCTTGTTAGAACTTTCATGGAAAGTATATTTTTTCACGGAAAAGTTTGTACCACTAAAACTTCTCTGATTCTGAACAAACAAAAAAAAACTCAACTCACCAAAAAAAAGTTGCGAGAATAAAACTTTACACGAACATAAACACACCAAAAAAGGGTGTTCCGAAAATAAATGAGTGTGTATGTGCATGCCTATTTAGTAAAGGCGTGTTTCCCATAGGAAATGAAAAATCTCACCAACACCATTTTGGAGGATAACCTGATTGAATTATCCAGAAGAAGGAATGAACTAAACACTAGGTTATAAAACGAAATGATATTTTGATGAGTTTTCGGAATGGGAGGTCTGATGATACAATTGATGAACTACTGGAAATATTAAAAATACATATATCTATCTTTTTCACATGTATATTCACATAATGTAATAAATAGAAAACGAGCAGAAAAAGAAGGAAAAGAAGAGTTCCAGGAGTTCTCTCGATTTCCGCCATTTAATTTTGCATTTTTTCCGTCTCACACATTTTGCGATTAAAAGAGACACGGCGAAAAAAACCTATTTGATTAAAAAAATTTGTTTCAGTTTGAAAGAAGAAGTGATGTGGAAAGATCGGCTGATTATTTTTTTCCTGTCTATGAAAAACATTTTTGTTGACATTGAAGAATCATTTAAATTTAAGAGATATCTATTTCAATAAACATTTTAAATATTATAAAATGAACACCGATTATGAAAAAATGTGTTTCAATAACTGAAGATCACCTACGAAAAAAAAATATAAATTGTCTGAAAGTGTATATACAGAGATTGACATAATTCAAAAGCAAAAAAATCATATTAGTCGCCAAGTGAAGTGTGTAAAATGTTCAAGAAAAAACATTTATTTTTGAGAAAATGGAAAAACGAAATGTGAGCCATAAAAACAGCAAGAAACAGTCTGGTACTTAGCATGAATAAAAAATTAGGTCAAACTCGGAGTGAGTAAAACAACAAAACAACATAAGACTTTGAACAGAGAGAAAAGTTTAGTATAATTCATAAAAAATGAATTCATAGAAAATAATATGCGGGGAGGGATCAGTGTGAGAAAATGTGTCCCGAACTACACTTGTTTTTGTTTGTCGAGAAGAAGAAAAAGTGGAATATTATTATAATAATTTTTTTCGCACAAAACTGAACGTTTTTTTTTCTTTTGCGCGCGCGGAAAAACGAGTGTACCTCTTTGTGCTCACGAAATTTTATGATGTGAGAAAATGGAACATTTCGTGATATCGGAAAGTTTACTCAGAATCTCATATCTTGAACTCTGTCTAGTTTTGTTATGACGTGGCCAAACCTGATTGAGTAGTAGTACTGATGAAACACGAGTGCCAGTATCAGGTAATCATGTACAGATGAATTTTCGAAAAACCGATGAAAGTGATTCTATTATCTAAATCAAAACAACGATTTGAAAAAATAACTATGGCAAAATAAAAACTCACAAAGACCTCATAACAAAAAAAACGATAAAACCCCAAAATCACACTTCTTTAAGGTCAAGAAGAGTGTCCATCCGTATATAACAGAATAAACAACTCTCTTTCTTTTCACATAAACACTTGATTTCCTCAAACGGAAACAGTGAAGGTAACCTAATTTACTTGATCACAAATAGTATAGTCAACAACTCCTAACTATGCAAAAAAGCGATTTCATTCCGATGAATTATTCATCGGGTGTCATTAAAATAATTTGGATAACTAACTCTCGGCTTCTTTTTCTTCTTTCTTTCTCTCAAAAATGCACATAATGGCAATGTCGTAAAATCTCGAATCTATTATTGTTATCGTTGTTACACAAAAAATGACCTAGGTGGCCCCCCTATCTTACACTTTTGAATGAGTAAAGGTGTCATCTCATTATAATATTATAAAGTGTAAAAAAATGGAGGACGTAAATTGTTTCTTTCTCAACCAGAAATTCTTTAGAGTCCTTGGGGAGTTGGGAAACAAAATAGTTTCGGATTGTCACAAAATATATGTATATATGCAAAAATGTATATATAGCACAAAAAATTTTCGGGAAAGATGAAGTGAAGATATTAATTTGGTGTGACAGCTTTCTGGGTGGGATGAAAGGGCGGGACACTTTGTTGAGTTCAAAGGGAGTGTTGGGGGTGAAAACGTTTTAAGGTGGATAATAATGGACAGAACTTATTGTTTTTTAATAGACACATGTTGTACTAGTACTGAGAAGATATTTGGTTCAACTCAGTTTTCTTTCAGAAGATTCTTAATCAAAAATCGACCCTACCCAGCCGAAAATGTGAACAGATTGGTTTCTTTAATGAGTCAAAACATCCTACTAAATATAAATGTATATAAAAATAAGATTGACTTGTGAGTGTTCTGATTTGCATAATAAGCTTTATTGGATGAAGAAAAGTGAGGAGGAGGGGGCCCAAGTTAGGAATGATGATGATCGAGAAGGAATTGAGAGAGACAGAGAGAATGCCCCACGGGATGGTGATTTGACCACACCAAGAATAATCAAATCAGTGAGACAGGGTGAACATAGAAGTGTGTAGTAAGAAAAAATGTAGAAGAAAAAGAAGAAACAGAAAAAGGAAGGAAGAAAAAGTGACTTTTAGTGGACGACACATTTATCGAGTTATGTTGTTTTAGTTTTGATGCCTTTCTGTCCATGCAGTAGCATTAAAAAAAATACGATTTATGTGAGAATATATATTTTTCAGAAACGCTGGAGATGTTTGTTTTGGCCAATTTTCCTTGCCCTTGATAAGATCTTCTTAAACTTTGCCAAAGAATGTTGTAAAAAAACTGTGTAGTTTTTAGTTTAGTTAGTTCTCAAAATATGATTCATAATTTTCAATTTCCGTTCTCCAAAAAAACCATAGGCAATTATTGTTCGGTTTATGAATAAACTCATTGTGAGAATTGTTTTACTAGTTGAAGCTCTGAATACATTTCATAATTTGAAACTGGCTTATGAGAAATCTCGATATTATGAAACTCCCTGTGAAATTCCCATATAGTACATTTCTACATACAGCTAGTCTGAAATTGAAACCTCATTGAAATTCTTTGAAGGATTTCATAAAGTAGATGGATTTTTCTATATGATTCGAAATAAACTAGATTTTTTTTACAATGTTTACTTCCTTTTCAAGTTTCACTGGAAAAAACATTATTGAAGCGAGTTAATGTTAATTTTTAAAAAATAATTTCACAGCGTCTGCATAATTTAGGTCACTGTTCAGCCTTTCAAAACCTTATAAAATATGAATCCCATCATACAAGCAAAACCTTAAGACGTTCTAGAATATAAAACACCTTCAGTTGAACTACTCACCTGTAGTACACAGATTATTCAAACACACCTGGCTATATCAAGAATATAGAAAAAAGTAATAAACAAAAAATAAAGGCAACAAAATAGCTCCGCAACAAAAATCAAATTCAATCGTCTCAGCCCGCCTGAATAATTGAATAAAATGGACCCCCAAACATAGTCAAAACCTTTTATATAAATTGTTTTACTGATCTAATGTACTTCAGCGACAAACAAAAACACGTAGTAAAAAATAGTAGAAACTAACTTATTACTGAAAAGTTGTGCCATCTTCTTTTCTCCTCCTCCCTAATTACTTGATGGAAACAAGAAGTTTTTTTCTGGTTGAGTTTTTGGCGGCATGAAAGATTTGTGCAAATTCTAATTTTTGTGAGAAAATGAAAGATTTTGGTGTATTTTGGATGAGCAGAAAGGAAGCTATTAGAATTCTATTCATACATTAGAAAAAAAGAACAAAATCGTATATGTTTTTTTTTGGAATTTCTGTTTTTGAAATGAAATGACCAAACCGTGTATCAAAGATTACTAATGTGGGAACATTTTTTCGCACAAGAAAATATTTGAAAAAATATAAATAAAATTCAGCCAAATAAAGACCACCCAATCGGTGAAAACAAGGTGGTCCTTTTTGTTCATCTCTTTTCTTTTCGGATGAGTAGTCGATTAAAATAGCGAATACATATACATGAAATGAGTTTGCATAATAAGCTCGAAAATGGGAAAAGGACGGATTCGGCGAACGACATTTAAGGTTAATGAATTGTTCCAAAGGGGGTACATACTTGAAAATAGGATTTGATTGAATTGGATTTATTATTAAATTGAAATTTGAAACGCATTGGATTTAGGAATATGGAAAAAAGTGAGTATTTTTTGCTCGGTTGGCTGAGCAAACTTTTTTGAAACTACCCGCTATTATAGGAAGGTGCATAAAAGGTATACCTATGCATGTATATTATGTTTCACTCGAATAACAAAAAAAATGAAGTTTTTTGAAACGACACCGTTGCTTATTGTGTTTGCACATATGCAATCGAGCATATATACTGTAAACAGAAACAACTGGGGCTACCTGAAGATTAGCTGACAGCCTACTGCTTTTTTTGGGAGGGTAATTATTTACACAGAGGGTAGGATTAGGAAAAAAGTGCGTTTTCGTTGGTTACAAAAATATATTAGCTATGGATATGTATGAATTATGATATCAAAAAAATCGACGAAATGAGTGCGAGACAACACTAATAAACACAAAAAATGATTGTTTTGTTGTACTTAACTCGCATGTTCGCGTGTTTCAATTCCAGAAAATAACAAAACCACCCACAAAAAACATTGAAACTTGAGAAACGTCACTTATCAATCAGCCATAGATATCGGATGTTAATATACAACTTCATTTCAAAGCTGCAATATTTTCGTTCAATTTTTAAACACTTGTACTGAGAAACAAACAGAAAACAGGAATATTCTGAACTGTTTTGAAATCTATGTCATTTGATAAAGCCTGAGATCATTATTACTCTAGAACTACCAAGTTAAATAATCTATATGCATATATGAATACAAATTTTTTAAAGGTTGCAGATTCACGTGGTTATAGTGTGTCAAAAATTCGTTCATTCTCAGACTGTGGAGCTTGTTAATAAATTATTTTTCAACAACTATTTGTCACAAATTTGTTTTGTCAAAAAAATTGTGACATTCTCTGTTTCAGAACACACTCTCACAACAATCTTATAACTATTTTCATATCACACTCTCCTGTTTTTAAGAAGCTTTGAAAAAAAAATATTGTGATATAAAAAATGAAGAGTTTTTCTATATCTCGTACGGTTATAACCAGACATTAAAATCTGAACCTCTGCAAAAACCCTTGAAATCAACATCCAGAACATTGAACATGTATTATTTTAAAAATCCTTGATCAAACATCAGACCACACATAAAGCTAAACAATGTTTTTAAAAGATATTCCGAATAGTCATACTTTCAAGTTTTAAAAAGCGCCAAATATATAAAAACATTAGAACATTTTGTGTTGTTTCAAAAAATGTGCACCAACAACTTTTTATTCCAAACATTCAAAAGAGGAGAAAAAGACATGCTATGGAAAAACTGTCCCCAAGGGCAATGCCACTTTTGCTATTCACCAAGCCGACATTCCAATATAACACCAGAAGATGACAAATTTATTTTTGGTAGCTTCTCCTACCTTTTCATAAACTTCACATTTACGCAACCTATCATTATCCTTGAAATTTCCAGTTTCATCCTTAAATGCAACACTTATAATTAACTGCAAAAAGGCACTTTTCTCATTTGTTACAGTACTTTTTTCTTGGTTCGGATGAATCCAAGTACCTTTTTCTATTGTTATTATTCGAATAAAAAGTAGGCGTTTCTTTTTTTTTCGGGATAGATGTAAATGAACAAACTGTCTTCTTTTCTTGTTCGCCGTTTTTACATATATTAGCAAAACATTTTTGCTTTCATTTCATCCTGTCGCATTATATTTTTTTCTACTAAAGGTCTTTAATTAAACAAATTATTTTTACTGAAAAACTTGGACTACTGTAATGTTCAAAACTTGCTAGAGCTTTTTGGAAAATTGGTTGGGAATGAAACCTAAATTTCAACCTACAAAACCTGTGAAGTGTACTGAACTGCTTGGGTTTTTATCAGTCTCAAATCTCACTCGATACTGTGACTAGACCTTTCATCTGTTAAAAAAATATATCAAAATGACGTTCAACATTTTTTCATTTTTACTTCTTGTGCCTCTGAATAAAATCACCTTCCTTCTGGTAGTATTCAAATTTCGTCAGTTGTCAAAGGTTCAAATATTTCTATCAGAAGGGCAGAATTTGTAAATCTACCAATAACTTTCTGAAGTTTAAATCGATACATGTTGAACCACAGTTCTGAATTTGTAAGGCTTGAGGTTCATTCACGGCAATTTCAATGTATAATAATTAAATAACTATTTTCAAGGAATTTTTCAACTTCTTATGAGTTTTTTAAGTTTAGTTTTATCATAATGCAACCCTGAAATAAAAATTTCACTATCTCTCACGTGGCTCAAAACAAACTGTCCACATTTCCATTCAAACTACGAACAAATGCATATTATTGTCAGAGAATCAAGTTTTATAAATGTGATTGTGACCTGGTAAGAGATTATGTTTCCAAATACGTGGAAATCCTTTTAACACCTTGATTTAGCTGTTGAACGAATTTATCTGAATTTTGAAATTATGAGTACATGATTAGAATTAATTCAAAATTTCTCATATACCACATAAAAATCATATTTTCTAAAACCTTCTTTGACCTCCCGAACATTTCCTTTAGAATGCATTTGGCATTCCTAGCCATCAATAGTTTTTGATCTCTTTTTTTTCACTTCTCCATCGTTTACACACTCAAATATCTGCCATTAACCCTATCTCCTACAGTACTAAATCGAAAGTGACCGAAAAAATCACTTAAAATTTTTCTCACTTTTTTTTCGGCTATGCGCAATTTCAAAAGCTTCTGCTATTCACACCTCAACAAAATCTCAACAAAAGAATGTTAGTCAAGTTGAATAAGATGAATTAAATTTATTTAATATATATTATGTTTTTTTTGGTTGGACGGTGTTTTTGTCATGAACTGGTATAAGGCTAATTTTTTTTTTCATTTCGAATGTTAAGAAAAGTATATGTTATGTTGATTTTCAATTTCCCAGGAAATCGAAACTGATTCTCAAGTCAATTATATTTCGCAACTAACTGGATATGTCCAGTTTGTCGGATTACTACTGTTTTTTTTTCTAATTTATTATAATTCTAATGACAAGGTTTGCTACCTATAGTTAATTAATACTTGGAATTTAGCTAACGTTTTTCATGATCATCCCCAAAAAATATTATTTACCTCAAATTAAGAGTTTTCCGGATCCTGCCAAGTCCTACACATATCTTGTTCACATCAGTTTTTTCTTCGATAAATTCATTTTGCATGGAAACTCATTAAAATGTAACATTTGATCTTCCTCCTCCCCCTTCTTTTTCCCGTTTATCTCACATTCGACGATCCTTCTCAATCACCGTAACGACTAATTAATACATTTTATCCGGCGTTTGTTTGGTTGGAACAGTCATTTTTCAGAATCATGAAATTCCTACTATTTTTATTTCTACTATTTCAAACATGTCAAGCCGTTCGTAAACGAGACTCATTATCCGGCGATGGTGGACCTCCTAATATATACAAGTTCATTTCAAATAATGCATATATTTGTGAGTGTGGTCGAGAAAAAGTGTTTGGCGCCAAAAAAGATCAACTGACCTATATGTACATTGCGCAAGACTGGCGGTAGATTTCTGAGAAAAAAATATAGACACATAAAAGCAGCAGGAGATCAGAAAGGAATGTTTGATAGAACTTTAAAAAGCATGAGAAAAATCTGTTGAGAAAATCGGTATTTTGTTGAGACTTTTAGAAAATTGAAAATTTAAATGCCTGGAATTTTTTAGGATCTAAATACCTCTTCACATCAGTGACTTGTTACTAACTTCAACTTATTGGAAAAAATTGTATTATGTTCCATTGATTCTCTTTTTTTTCTAGTTTAGAACCAGTTTTTTCCTCATAATAGAAAATTAAAATTCATAATAAAAGAAATAAGTTGTAAAATGCACCCAACCAAAACTCACTCCCATCATAAAACTGTGTTTTATTTTACAGGCAGTCCAGTTCAATTACCCGACGGAAGTGTGGTCACATTTTTGACTGAAGAACAGGGATTGAAATGCAATGAGTGTGATGCGGTAAATTTATTGAAATCGCTGATTTCAAAAACTGATAACATTTTTCAGCCTTCTTTTGATAATGTGGAAAATGCTTGTGGTGTTCGCATAAATGACAATCAGACCGATCCAGTCACTTGTTTTGAACGTTTGTTGTTTTTAATCGAGACATTTTTACCAGTTTATTTAACCATTTGTTTATTTTTCAGTTCCTCCATTGTGTGTTGAAGAATACACATTACGATATGCGGAACATGAGAATTTTCAAAATATAAAACATCGCGATGTTCAGAATGATGATGATGATGAAATGCTTGAAGGGTCTCAAGAGATTAATGACATCACTGCCAAGTTATCAGATATTCCACTTCAACAGAATTTGAGAATCAGAGAAGAGAATTTTACGGAAGTGACTGAAATGCCTTCTACAACTCCTAAGGTTCTCACAACAACTATTACACTTCCATTCACAATTATCAAGTTAGAAGAACCTGAAATCGAAATGTCATCTGAAGAACTTTCTAGTGGTCAACCAGAAATACCTAATGAGATATTAAATTCTGAAATACCAGTCAGAATTGAAAAAAGGAGGAAACTATTTATTGGAACGACAACAGTTCCAATGACTACTTTGAAAACAACAACACCATACATCTGTGAGGATAAGCACAAGGTTAGAAATACAAGAATGTTACAATTTAGAAAAAAAACGTTCCAGCTTTGTTGCTTCTGGGCAACAACGGGCGAATGTTCAAGGAATCCGTTTTGGATGCGAGTAAACTGTGCGAAGACTTGTGGAACCTGCGCATGTCCTTGTGGGTTGAAAACAGAATTATTATTTTGAAAAGGAAAGAGATAGATAAATTGAGAAACTGGAAGAAAACGTTTCAATACATTTTTCTTTTTAAAAATACAGTCCGTTACTTCATATTTAGAATATATATATTTTGAATCTGTGAGAACTGTAAATGTTTAGTATATTTATACAAAGTTTGTTGTTTTTTTTTAAAAACAGAAGTGAATTACACAGAACTTGAACTTTAACTCAAAAAAAAAACGTTTATAATTTTTTAAGTGAGCGATGCTGATAAATGTGTTTCTACCGGTATCAAATGTACAATTCCCACCACGACTACTACAACAACAACTACAACCACCACCACTACACCTCCACCAACCACCACAACATTACCTACAACAACTACCACAAAGAAAAAGTATACACGCCCATTCACCCCGCCAAAAGATGGATTTAGAAGAACACAGGCGACAAAATCCACAAAAGCAACAAAACCCACAACTGTTGTAAGAGAATGAAAAAAAAACTTTGTTGTGTTTATTGTTTTACTTTAGGTTATCACTACAACGCCGACAACTACCACCCAACGAACCACTACAATTACAACTACAACGACAACTGAAGATCCTTGTAAGGATCATCATAAACAATGCGCCTTTTGGGCTAGTATGGGTGAATGTAAAAAGTTAGTTTAACAACTTATGAAACCCTATATAGTTCGAATTAATTTAGAAATCCATTCTACATGCGTCCAAATTGCCAGAGATCTTGTCATTCATGTGATGAAAGTGTTGATATGGTGTATGCTCCTACTCCAAGACCAGGTTAGTTTTAAATACAGATTACTCTAACTGTTTATTTGCAGGTTGTGATAACGGTCATAAATTTTGTAATTTTTGGGCGTATGAAGGAGAATGCACAAAAAATCCGAATTATATGATACCACATTGCCGTCTTGCTTGCAGAGTTTGCTAAAAAAAAAGTACAATCACCCCCATTTTAGGAACAATTTTGAACGCCTTCATTTTTATTTATTATATTTTCTCATTATGATATATGAACCTTTACTATTATATATGTATATTTTTCAAAACTTCCCTCATCCTTGAAATTTGATTTCTTTCCGCCATGTGTTTTTTCTTCTCACCATGGAAAACATTAAGTACAATAATTGGGGGTGCTCTTCCCATTTTTTTCAGTCTCTTACCATACAATTAGTACATCTGGACAATTGTTGGCGCACTTTCTCGAGTATGTCCACCTTTTTGCCATTGAGTGCTTGTTGATCTATTATTAGTTGAGCAGGCTGGATAAGATGAGACGGATCAATTATTTATTGACACTTTCAAGTACCTATTCTACTCGAGTTATTATTGTTTATATTGTTTTGTAGTACTTATGAATCTGATAATTGGTGTTTTTGATAAGTTTTTTCTTTGAGTAGATATAGAAAATAAGAATAAAAGTGCCCTTTTCTAAAAAAAAAATCAGTCAGTATTTCTTATATATTTTCTGCAGAAAAGGACTAAAAGATAGTATACATAACTATGCTAATTTTGCTGACAAAACGAGTGCTAATTTATTTTTCCTCATTTTTTCGCCGCACATTTTTTTTGTATTTCACCCCCTGAGAAATACATATTAATAATAGCAGTAAACGCCAACAATTTTCAAACATTTTTCAATTTGCATAGAAATTTAGCAACTATGCACATTTTTATTATATATTTTGTTCTTTTTTTCTTTTCGCGCACTTTTTGCAGTTCCCCTCACACTAGGTAAGTAAAAAAAGATTATTCTTGAGGGTCCCACAATTTCCGCTCACTTTTTCTTCTTCTTTTTCTTCGTCTTTTTATGTGTGGTCAGAATCGCACCAAGTTATGACTCAATTTGTGAAAAGAAGAGAGAGGGGAAACTCAGAAAAATTGTTTCGTGCGACATCTTCGTCACTTTTTGCATTACTTTTTAGGAGTAGTTCTGATTTATAACTCTTGATTTGAATGATTCCGATTACATTTATATCAATGTGTGGACATAACAAGAGACAACAAACTTCTGTCTGAGCTCTAACCATCCATTCATTAATGGAACATTTCAATTTGCGCAAAATTAACAATGATCCAATTTTACCCTTTTTTTAGAACATATAGGAGGTCTGATGTCAGAACTACATTATGAAATTGTCTATGGTAGCCTTTTAAGACAATGAATTCCCAATTGAATTGTTTCCGTCTGACAGGGTTTTTTATGAGATTGTGGGTTCACAAACGCTTTTATTCCTCTACAATTCTGAAATGAGACAATCTGAATTTAGTTTTGTAAAAAAGAATCAACATAAAAAGAGAAATAGAACTTTATTTTGAAAATGTTCAGATTTTTTCAAAAGAGGATCTAGATATACAGCTAAAGTTTTCACTCAACTGGGTTGAAAAAAGTAGAAGAAAAACTTCGAAATATAATATAAGTTTATAGGTTAAATATCTCCTTTTAGATTTGATATATTATATACATTTTGAAAAAGAACCAGTTCAAATTACCATGAGCATTTCATACAAGTTATTTTTTCTGTTTTTAAAGACCAACTACCTCAAAGATGTCGATGTTGTGCTCTTGGCACTTTTTATTTATATTTATCCAGTTACATGTCAATTAATGAACATGTGCTTATTTATTCACCTGTTGCAAAAGGAAAATCGGCCGCAAAAAAAAAATCTAATTTTGTTTATCACAAAAAATTTCCCCCTGTCTCACTTTTCGCTCAAGTGCGAGTAAATAGAGCTTCCTACTGCTAACCGTATCACTCATCAAAAAAAAAAGATTTTTTGTGGTGAAAGCGGCATCAAATATTTGTTTTTTGTTTGGTGATCGGCTAACTTTTGACTATTTTCGATTTTTTTTTTGAGAACGTCGAGACGGCCATCAGTTTTTCTAATGTGATATGTCTTACTGCGTGTCTAACTTTTTGGTTTTTTTTAGGTTAAGAAAAGATTTACATCAACTTTAATTTTTAAAAAAAATAATAAACTACTTCGTTTTCCCCTATCCGTATACTAAAAAACTCAAAAAATGAAACCAAAAATAGAGAAACCCCAGACATGTTATTTACTTGCTCATCGGCTAAAGTAGTAATGACTGAAAAAAGCTTGGCTGAAAAAAAAACTAGAAATTATTTTCTCTCCTTTTTTCTTCTTTCCTCTCCCATCAACAGCTTCATCAACCGATTAGTATTCAAATTTTTCTGTTGTTTACACCTCGTTTTTCGTTCTGAAATCCTACTAGTAGTTTTTCTCACTTTCTCATTTTTTTGCTTGCCGCATCGATGATTCAAATTTCATCTTCTTCAAGCCTCAAATTTCCACGAAATTCGAAACCAAAGAAAATGTTTGGCCCCTTTTAAAATTCAGATTAACCACAAAAAACCATGAAAAATTCATGTGAAAATGAAGCCTAATTGGGTGCATTTTTTGGTGTGTATGTTTGTTTTATTCTTTTTTATTGGTGTAATTTGATCTGAAATTGAAGGTTTTGAATTATTCAAATGGCGAAAAAAATTGATGCACTTTCTTTTTTGAATTTCCGGTGTGGTGCTGGTGTTTGGTTTCAAACGGTAGTTTTTTTTGCATGTGAAAATATTTTGATCTTATTCAAAAGCTCAATTTGATTCTCCTATGAAAAAAAACATATTTCATTCGAAAAAATTGATATATTGCTAATTGGAAAAATTACTAAAAATTTCAAAGCATTTATATAATGTGAATTGGTCTCACAAAGACAGTCAGCACTAAAAAAAACACATGTGAATTCTTCAGATTGAATCGAGATGTCAAGAATGGATCATAATCTGTTACTTCAATTTTAAGACTTTTTGTAACAGTTCATGAAACAACCTGAACTCTCAGGCTATACGTTTTCTTTCTTTCATTTGCTCATGAATTTCAATTAGAAAAAATAACTATATAGCTTGACTAAAGAGCGAATTGTTTTAATTTTGAGTATATGGGATCAAAAATTACAGGCACAATGTTTTCTTCTTCCAATCTCTGATCAAAAGGATCGCTATCCATTACCAAATAACGTTAAATATCGTTGACTGCCTGCTGCCAGATAGCCTAAGCCCCGCCTCCATCCAATTCAAACAAGATAAAAAAGGGCGCATTTGTTTATTAACCGATTACTTTGGCTACTAATGTATGTACACATACATGTGTACATCTTTCTTCTACCTAATCCGTGCACCCGTTCATCCCGCCACAGCCGCACCGTATCAAATTTCGAGTCAACGGCAGATGACCGTCTTTTGTTTTCTTGTTTCTCGTTTTTTTTTGTGTGTCCGATTTTTTCTGGATATTTTTTAGAGAGAAAAATCAGAGTTGCAAATTTGTTGACTAATGTAAATCGTATAGTGTTCTGCTTTTTTTTAGATTCCTCTTTTTTTTTTGGTAAACTCATTTTGTGTTTCTTCTCTCGTGCGGCTTTTTTGTTCAGTTTTTGATGTTTTTTGTTTTCTGCAGGACATCAAGAAAATGCTTATGTTTAATCTCTGAATTAATGAACAAAAAATTTTTAATGTCAAATTTCTTATCAGAAATTGTTGTTGACAGTTTCAAGTTTTTTTTTCAGCAAAATACATATGATAACAGAAGGTTGATTCCTGTTTGATATGACTAGGAAATGTTCCATTTCAAAAAAATATAATAATTTTTTTGATCACTCGCCCACATATACATGAATCATATGTTTCACTTCATTGACCTTTCATCTATCTTACTTTTTCTCACGGTTCCAGCTCTTAATAAACAATGTTTCAGGCAATCTTCAAATAACAGCTGTCCAACATTTTTGTTCGAGTGAAGAATGTCAAATTGAGAATTCATAGCACACTACTAGTTGGTTTCATTTTTCAAAGAAAGTTCATTCACTAATACATATTTGTTTCTACTAACAAATATATGAGTACTTATAAAAAAAAGAGTTTCTCATTTTCGCCCCCCCTCCCAGTTGGGCGAAAATCGAAAATTTTTAATCCTCTACTTGCTCGTAGATATAATCCTCTCAAAAAAAAACTCAGCTATTTTTTGTGGCATTAGCTAATTTTTTATTCTTTTAGAGCGATCGAGCAATTCAAAGATTACTGTGGTTTATTGGGTACGTAATATTATGGAAAAATCTAGTTTTAAAGAAAAATATTTTGTTTGATTGAAGATCATACATTATATATTAGTTTTGCTTTGTCAAGAGGTCAAGTTGGTGTTATTTTTTGAGTCGGAAATCTGTTCAGGTAAATTAATTTTTTAGGTATATATTTATGAACAAAGTGGGATCTTTTAACTCTCCTAATTTTGAATCTTGAAAATAATGAATAATTTACACACTCTTAATTTATAAATTACAAATTCCCCCCAAAAACTATCAAATTACTTTAGGACCCTTTCCTCTCCCTGCAAAATAGAATATTTATTCATGAATATTTAGTTGTTATGTCACCTGTTGTTTGAAACAGCGAAATATTTCTGTTTCCAAGGTAATGAGTTTTTTTTTCCCTTCAAAAGTATATTTATTTAAGAAAAAATATATATCTCAAATTTCAACCCATAATTATAAAGCAATTATCCTAAGTAATTGTTCATTTTTATATAATTTTAAACACGTGCGCATTCATGGAAAAAATGTGAAATAAGAAAAAATTATTTTCTTCTTCTAAAACTCATTGAAATTTCGCGCACCACTAATCCGCTCTCACACCATTTCCACACCAATCCTAGGGGTGACTTTGGTGAAAAGAAGGACTTTTTGGTGCAAGCTATAGGCTTATATATTGGATATATTATATTATTTTATAATGCGGTCTCTCGAATTTCCGTTCACTTACTACTATGTATATGTGCACTTAGTTTTATTTTATTTCATATTTATGTATGTGGATATATTTATGGTTATGGATATGAATATGAATGATTTTTGGAATGCTTTGAATGAACAATACTTTTTTTTAGTTATGTTTTCAAGCTGGATATATTTTGTTTACAATCAGATGAGAAAAGAAATCACAAATTTATTTTTTTTCTGAAAATTGCTAATAAGATTTGGAACATTTTGATATGACATTTCTTTGAGAACCAGTTTTACTGCAACACAACTTCCGGAAAACTTCTGTCAAAATTAGAAAAAAAAATTAAAATGGATGTTCATAGTTAACGTGATTTTCGGTTAAAAAAATATGTATCGCATGAGAATTGTCCTTCAACACCTTAAATCGTTGGTCACTACCCAGAAATGTTCATTAATCCAAAAATAAGAAGAATGTAATTTGCCCTACAAGCTTTCGCAAAAAATAAACAAATTAGTTTACACAACCAGACCAAACAGAATCTGTTGTATATATACTTAAATGTATTAATTCCGTGATTAATTTTATTTCGATTCTCAATTTCATAATAATTAATATTTTGTTGTATTTATATTTAACATCTATATTTTAATAGCTGAGCACACAGCACTCAGGACCCTTCAGAAAAAAATGCCGCAGAGCGAAAAAAAAAAGTTTTCGTCTGCTTTTTTTGTGCTCTTCTCGAGCTCTCTTCCTTCCCTAACTAAAATGTGCATACTTCAATTTTCTTCAAATTTTTGTTTTTTTTTTCTCGCGCGCCCCCCGCGCAACATGCTTTTTTTGTGTTGATGTTGAACATCGAATTTGTTGAGGCGGAGAAAGATTGAAACTGATGAGATTTTCTGATTTTTTTTGGCAAGGAATTTTTTTTTTGTGTATGTAGTTGAGAAAAGGAAACTGAAAAATGTTCCTTTTTTGTTGCTTCAAAGAAAATCCTCGGTTTTCAGTCACTATGTTTTTTTGTTATGTCTCACAAGAGGTTCAATGATTAATGATCGTCACGTATAGTTTTGAGGTTTGTGTTCAACCAAAAATGAATTATACACGTGAAACTCGATGATTAACTCTTTAATTGATTTTCACAATAAAACTTTTGTTGTAAATACGTTGAGCATAATTTGCGCAAAAAAATGTGCCATGAACATTTAATCTAAAATGTATCGATTTCAAAAACCCTTCTTGATAAATGCTCCTAATTTTCCATTGTTCAACTGTTCACTTTTTGTTCAGACGAACATTCAAATGGATTCGAATAAAATCAGATTTTTTTCCACTAAAAAATAATTACTGTTTCATTCTCTCTCTCCCTACATCAATAGAAAAAATTAGATTTCGGCGCCAATATTTTTAAATTGCTTTTTTTCAGTTCTCCACTTCTTTTCCCTGTTTATCCTTCATTATTCATTAACAAATCTATCCCGTCTCTTTTTCATTCTTTCAACAAAAAAAACTACTATTACTGCTACTAATAATATTTCTAGAAAAAAAAAGATCTTTTCCCCCAAAAAAATTAATATTTATATTATTATTATTTATCTGAAAAATGTGCGGAAACATTAGAGAAGAAAAGGAAATCTATATTTTTCAGTCAGTCGGCAAGAAAAAGTAGCGTTTTTTTTTTCTTTTTTGCTGACTCTATGGGACTTGCAGGGAACGGCAAATGACACCACAACAAGTTGTCAAAAAATGAGTGTTTGTGGTTTTTCTTTTTGAGAGAAAGTAGAAAATAAATAATTTGTGCTGTAGTTTTTTGACGTGAGTTTAGAAGAATAGGTATATTTTCAGGACCTTCTGCATGTATTGAGTATTCATTAGGGTTTTCCTTCAAAATAATGACGTGTTCAAGTAAAACACTTCTGCACTTTAGTTCGAGTTCTCCATGAAAACAAAAACAATTAGGTAAAATTCATCTGCTCATTTTTTTAATATTTAATATGAATATTCTCAGGTTCTGTGAGTTGTTCACATAATTTTTGGTTTTCATGAAAACGATAAGGGTATCCTGCAAAAACTGCAAATGCTGAAGTTTTGACATTTTTCACCCAATTTTGTATTTATTTATTTATCGAAAAAAGTTTTGAACAGATGAAGAGGACCACTTCTCAAGAAAAGTTTCGTACATCATCCTTTTTTTAGAATAAAAAAATCAAACATTCATTTTTCTTCTTCAAGTTTTTTCCTCTCTCTTGCCGAAAGCCGCAAAAAAACACGAAACAAGCATTTCACATAGTTTAGTTTTGAAATCAAGCAGTTTTTTGTTGTGTTTTCTTTCTGCATTTATTTTTCATGTTTTTCTCTTTTTTTGGATAGAAGAAAAACATCACGCGAACACATCATCTACCATTTTTTTCAGATGGAACATAAAATTTTTTTATTTTTTTCCGGCTCTGTTATCTCATGGATGTTCTTCTTCAGTAGAAAAAATTATTATTTTTCTTATTCTTTTATTTTATGCTTCAGTTAATATTCCTCATATTATTTATTACGCGAAAATTGTTTTTTTTTTGACAACACAAAAAAAGCTAACTTTTTTTTATAGATCTTGTAGGTTCTGAAGGTTTTCTCCAGGGAAATGTTTCCAGCCTCAGATTTTTTTAAGAGTCAAAGTTCATCCGAGTCTCTCGAGGTTTTCTCAGATTGTTTTCTCATCTCAAAATTTATCAGGAAATGGGCGGAGTTTCAAAAAATTAATACAGTTTCATTATTACCGAAGCTCCACCCACATAAAATTGCCCTCCCCTCTCTCTCTCCCTCCCTAACAATCCGTTTAAGCAAGGGTGGAGACACTTGAGGTCTTTCGTAGTACTAGCAGTAGTCAACTCATTAGGTGGCACCCTCCCCACACCCGAAGGTCCCACCCACTTCCTCTCTGTGCTCTTCGACTTTTTATGCGGAAGAAGAGAGAAACAGATTTTTGCTACATACACATACATATCTAATTTTTATTTTTATTTATATTATTTTATTTCATTACGCATTGTATATCTTTATGTCTATATTATACACACCTTGCAAACAAGCCACTTATGTTTCAAAATATGTTTGTACATATATAGGTATGATTTTGGCTCTCTCTCTCTCCAAATCTAGATTATTTTGAGCAGAAGTGAAATAAAACTTTTTGCACGTTCAATAATCTGCTCATGAAAAATATCAAACCTCAAAACTGTATTTCTAAAATACTCTCTGTCTCTAAGGTTCTCAGTCTTCCTCCAATTTTTTGCTTTTTTTGTTTTCTATATTTTCACACGTGCCTCGAATATTCTTCCATATCATTTTTTTTTCTTCGAACCATCAATTTTTTTTTATTTTTCAGAAAACGAAAATGAGGATTCTTGTAGTTTTGTTATCACTTTTATATGGAACCTATGCAGCTGGTGAAGTTTCGAATGTGAGTTCCTCTTTTTTTCTTCACAAAACTGACCCCAAATATTCAAAACCTTACCCCGACGAGATTTATTCAAATCTCGTCAGTCATGACAAGTAGATGACAGAAGCGTTTACGAAAATTGAGTGGTCATCATATTAGAAGGGAGAGGAGAAGAAGAAGACGTATACGCTTATCCTTGGACAGGTGCATGTACCTTTGAAGGGGTTTTGAATTTTTCAAAGGATTAGTGTCATTGAGAGGGAAGCCTTATGAGAGGAACAGGAAGCCTTTGTTGTAGGGAATGGTGTTTAGTGAATTTGGGAAAATATAAATATAAATAACACCGAGTGAACTTGAAAAAAATTTGTTATTGAAAACACAGTTTTATGAATTATTTTTACCTCAATTATCCCAGGAGAAAGGACGTTTGGTACACTGGAAAACACTTTTTCAAAAAAAATTGAATTTTATCTAGTTTCCCAAAAGTTTTTCAATGTTTCGAGATTTTGAATTTTCTGGCAATCTTTTCCGACAAAACCCTTCCTCAACAAAACATGTCAAGAATATTCTTCGAACACGTCAAAAAAGAAGTCAAATTCAATTTTTTTTCCCTAACTAAACCTACATTGAGAAAGTGCATTCACATTGCAAAATCATGACAGCGATCATTCTAACACAGCGGCGAAAAAAAAGTTACTCCCAAATTTTGAGTAGTTTATTTGTAATGTCCATTTGGATTTATTCAAGTTGACAGCCGCCAAAAAAGTCGCAAAAAAAGAAGACTGGCTAATGCATGCCACGCTCTCTCAATCATTTTGCCGAGTTAGAAAAATTGCGCAATTTTTTTTCATTGGCCAGACGGGTGAAAAACATAGATGCATTTTTTGGGATAAAACTTGAATTGAATGCATAGAGGAGAACTTATGAAAAACATTAGGGAATCTGAAACAGAAAATATCCAACTCTACAAGTTTAAAAACCAAGGAGTGTATTTTTCAGTGCAACTATGTGGTTTTGGTCAAATGCTTCATCAATATTCTCGACGAATGGGCTTGGACTCTTTACGAACTCAAGGATAACGTAGTCACCATCACCCAAGAGCAATGTGCTCATCTCACCGAACTGGACAAATGTATCAAGGTTAGTGGATACCTCCAAACTTGTTATAAAAACATTTCCGGAGCATCTGCTTAATTTTGTCGGATGAGGACATTGAACCTCTAATTATCTCGTTTCCCATTCTTTTCTACACATATATATATAATTCTTTTTGCGGTATGGGAGGCCCTCATTATTAATGTCCTCACTAGCAACAAAAACAAAAAGCAATATGGGTGGTCTCTCCTATACATACAGTTTGCTCATCATTTATTTATATTGGAAGATTATCTTCGCTCACTTAAATTATTAGGCGTGTCAAACGGTTAGGTTTTGAAAAATAATAATAATATACGAAACGTAGTGGGTGGTCTTTTATGAGAAAAAACTAATAATAGCAACAATAAGGGGAAAAAAGTTTTTAGGGGGGNGGGGGGGGGGAAAGAGCAATCAAATTTTTCATTTTCCGCGCACTCTCTAATTATCGTCGCGAACACAATTTTCTGGTTTGAAGTAGGGGGTTCTAATAAATTGAATTATTTTTCGGGGAGTAAAACAAAACAATGAGAAAAGATGTGACAGCTTGGCTATCTATTTCACACCAATTCTTTCGAATGACGAAAGGGTAAAAGGAGGATGCAATTTTTTCCAGTCAAAATGTGAACGTCAACCAAAATTTTCATGAAAAGACGTTTTGAAGGTGAATTAGTTTTTAAGGACATTGATTTTCGTAAAAGTTATTTTATGTATATACGAATGATGAAAAATGTTACATCGTTTTGTTCAGGGTTCATTTTGACCATTATTACTTGTGTTCTTGTTTTATGCATGCCGAAACTATGCTTCAAGAAATTAAATTGCAATCTTAATTCTTTCAAATGCAAATTATCTCAAAAACGTTCACCCAAAATACTTGTCACACCCGTTCCAATTAGCACCGGAAAAGTTCAGCTGAAAAAATATACATAAACGTCTCATGAGACACCATTAGCCACCCATTCAAACTTCACCCAACACAAAAATTTCCGGTTCGTTCAACGAACCCGCGCGGATGAGATAAAAGGAAAAGAGGGGGGGGGGATAGCATATGGGTGAATTGTGTGACAACTGGCTGGTGGCAACCGATTAACAAAGATGAATGAGTAAATAATACCGGAAGTTTGAAATGTATATATATGGGTTGGATCGCAGAGTTGGGGTTTGAACATTTTTGATGATGAACACTACATTTTCGGATAATTTTTCCTAGCTTGGCTGACTTTTTGATCGTTTGAATTTTACACTTCCTTAAAAAAATTTAGTGTCAAAAGTTCAATTTTGAGCCAATTTGTGTTCCACAAATGAACTCCGATTAACGTTCCATTTGGTAATGAATACTTAATTATGTATCAAGACCGAAATGTCAATTTGAATAATTAATTTTTGAAATAAATCTGCCCGTCTTCCGCCTAACATAACAAGTCGGCCTTTTTAAGCTGACGAGCCATATGGTATTACGTGAACAAGAAAAATCGAGACCACTAATTATCGTATTATGGTGTACTTGAAGCGGAAGGAGTAAATCTGCCAACAAAAAACCTTTTTTCAGGACGAGGGAAAACAACATTCATGCTCTCATGGTGAAATTGTTGAAGTATCCAACACTGTATCCGATCTTCTAACCCATCGCAAGGACTCTGGAACATTCCTTAGAGTATGTAACAAACTTGTGATTCAGAAACTATGGTGAATATTTTCAGAGTTACTACTTGTTGAAATACTCCTGCTCTCCGGAAGGTCAACAGATTTTGACAAATCATCGTGAGTGTTTGAAACAGGTAAGACTTTTCGTTGTAATAAACGGAATAATTGGTGTACTACATAATAAAAAGGCCGACGCCAATCAAAAAGTTTTTATTGCGTTATAATATGTGATGAACATATGTTTTATATTGTGTTCAATGACAACCTATTCGGGTCGTAGAGAAGGTTGATTTAAGGGATGTCGAGAATTTCAGGGTGTAAAAAAGGTTTTTTTTTTTATCATTCTGAAATTTAGAGCGAATGAAAAACTATACTTCCTTCTTGAAATGATAAATCTTGTGAAAATGTCGGTTTATCAACATTTCTAGATATTGAAAATAAGAGAATGACTTTTTGTATATTTTTCAAACCAACACTGTATTTTTCTAAAAATAAATTCAGAAATCATCTATATTATATTATATTACTATATTACAGGAAAAAATAGGAGAAATGACCTTGTCGGCTGGTACCTATTTAAGTGAGAAATTCTTGCAACACAGTGATGACGAAGTTTGCGAAAAAGTCAACGAAAAACTTCAAGAATACATCACAGCCATGAACGGATTGTGTGCCAAACACGAAGCTGCAAAACTCATGTGTAAATCGTTGACAGACATGTTCCATGGACTTCATGCCGACAAATTGGGAGCCTGTGTTTTGGACTGCAAAGTCCCAGACACTTCAAGTGAGGAAAGTGCTGTGGTGAGTTTTTTTTTATGGTTTTTGTATAAATTTCTCTTTCAAAAAAAAAGTATTCAGAAGGATTACTATGAAAAGAATAATTATGTTTCACAGTTAATCTAAGAAAATTATAGTGTTTCAGAGTATGTATCATAAACGATTAGTTCAAAGAGCTATTGCTTAAAATATAAGATTCGAATTGTTATGATCAAAAAAAAACGAAAGTGTGTTCAATAGAAGCAAAATATTACTTAATCTAACAATCGAGAAGAATTCAAATTTGGCATAATTTTTTTTAAAAATTATTTCTTTCAAATTTATATTCTACCTAGCGTCGATATGTTTTTTTTGAAAACCACCTAGTTTCAAAATTACATGCTCATTTCCAGCCACTTCAGTCTGATTCGCAAGATGTCGAGAACATTGAACAGCAACCATCCGAAACCGACGCGCTTCGACCAGCTGATTCATCTTCACCTCTCCACATGTTCATCAATTTCGCTTTCGGACTCATTATCCTTTACCGATAAATCATAAAATTCGATCCAACTCTATCAGGGTTTCAATCTAGTCGTTTTATCCCAGAACAAAACTAAAAACTGCCAAAACTCTAGGCACCCTCAAAAAATTACTAACCGAAAGAAAAACAAATAAATTCCAATGTGTCATGTTCTTGAAAACATGACCATCTAGCCGGTTTTGCGAATTCCATTCTATTTTCAAAAAAGTTCTATATTTTCTTGAAGCTCATCCCAATTTTTTTGTATACCATTCTTTCATTTCTGCTCCTTTAGAAGTTTCGTTTGGAATTTTTAAAGTTTTTCACTTTTTTCAAGTTTCATTATTCTTTATTGGTTGTGTGTTTTCAATATGTACTATTTTAATAATCAAGACAATTTGTAGTTAATAAATATGTATAGTGGAAGGAATAAATGTTTATTTGACAAAAGTTTTTTTATTGAAGGGACAGATCAGAAAGGATTGTTTATATGTAGTAAAATTCCAGTAGCTTGGCTAAAATGAATTTTGGTAAGTTTATTTATTTTCAGCTTGGGCTTTTCGTTTCATCGAAGCGACACGGCAAACAGTGGAAAGAGTTTCGTCGATGCAGCTTCTGAAAAAAAAAAGATTTTGAACCGGATTTCTAGAAAATTTCTCATCCCTCTAAGATTTTGATTTAAAAATGTACTTCGTCATGAATCAACATATTATATGCTCCACAAAAAATAATCAGAAACAAAATCCACTTGTAGATTGATCTTCATTGTTATGTTTCTTTTATACTAACTTGTGTAGGGTTTTTGTTTCAATATTTCAAAAAACCATTTTTTTAAACTCCATCCATTGGCAACAAAAGACTCTAGGGATCAATATGTATACTTTGTTTAAGGTTAAAATAAAAGCTACTCTTGGTTCAGCTATATAAACGAAATAAGGCAGTTATCTACTTGCAAATTGATTTAAAAAAGTCCACTCTTCTGGTATATGTGGTGAAACATATCGATACGTACCAAAAATTTCTGATTCAAAACATTCTTGTTTTTCTAGGTTAACCACGAGATCCTTAGTTTCAGTGACCAAGCTACTGAAATTAAACTAGATACTTTTTTTGTGAATTCTTTATGAAAATAGTATTCTCTCATTGTCTTTGTCAACTTACTTGAACTCGCTGCGAACATTGACTTCGCACTCGGTATCTTCTTCTTCATGACCATTTCCAGTTTTTGGGTTCTCAATCTTCTTTTCTTGTTCTTCAACTACAATGGCTTTCGGAGTATCGGCAGCAATGGTAGACATGGCTCACTTTATGAAAAACGTATTATTTTTTAGTTCACAATGGGAGAAATCAAGAAAGATCTGAAATTGTGTTCCATTTTTATTTCTTGATGGCAACGTCTACAGTAGTTTTAGAAAAAAAAAATAAAAAATGAAAATGTAGCGGAGTGGGTGGTCTATTTTCAAGAATGTGAACACGTTAGATTAGATATTCATTTCTAGACATGTTATTGGAAAATGTGGAAAACTAACAAAATCATATCATGTCTAACTACAATTAAGAGGAGTGCATTAGCAGCAGAAGAAGAAGAAGAAGAAAAAAAGAGGGTCACGCCCCTTAAGGAATAAAAAATCAAGTAAAATCCATTTTGTGAAATGTATTATGTAATGAGATGAAATGAAATAGGATGTGCAAATGCACTTTTAACCCGAAAATGGAAAAATGAGAAAAATGGATACCTGGAAATGTTCATTATTTTGTTGGGGTGTGAATAATGAGAAAAAGTCTCCATGAAGAAATAGAGCTAATCTATCAACGAAAAGGAAGTGAAAACCGAATATTATTTTTTTTTTGATTTTCATCATTTTAGAGAAAAAAAGAGTAAAGGAAGTGTTGCAATTTTTTGAACTACACATTATTCTCAAAACAGTGAAATGTTACCGAAAGGGGAAAAAAGAAAAACATTTCGACGAATTTTCGATGAAAATTTTTTTTTGATGTCTATTAGACTTTTTCTCGAAAAATGAAGTCGACAAAATAAAAAAAAAAACAGATTTTGTATTTCTCAGAATAAAAAATATTTTGTGATAAACAGAGCAATTTAATCGATGCCCTTGGGAACTCAAGTTACCAAAACAAAAACACAGAAAGATAAATATATATTGAAAATTTGAGTTAAAAACAAAAATCAGGAGATCTGAGACTTCAAGTTAATTTTTTCTGGAGACACACGTTTTAGGAAAAGTAAATTTTTCTGCAAAGATATTGACAAGGCAAGTCTCAAATTATTTGTGAAATCAAAAAAATATTTGGTTCAAAATTCTTTGAAGTATATATCGTTTCCTATTTCCTTTTCTGTTCAATACTAGACACTTTAAACGAGGTGGTTTGACCTATGTGCAAAATGAAAACACATATTTCCGAAAAAAATGTGGAAAATGAATGTTTGTGTGGTTTCAACTATAAATTTATTAAAAGCGTGCTATGTATATCTCAAAAATATATCAAATGAAGATCGTTTCTTTGAAAGTTGGACATGTGGTACATGCCAATGGCGTATTTCAATTTCATATCAGAAAAGGATGCCAAGGTAACAAAATAATTGCTGATTTTAATCATGAATTATGAATAACTAAATTTTCTCCGAATAAACTATAAATAGTAAAATAAAAATAAAACATGACATGAAAATACTTTGAGAAAATCGATTTGTAGATCTTCAACGTGTACAATTTGAACATTTTCTAAACATCTCGGACAGCAAGAAAAAAAAACTCAAAGTACATAAATCAAAACAATATTGGTGGAAAAAAGATAGTACTTTCAACCACTCTAGTTTATTAAAACCAAATATACTTTTGAAGAGAAAACAATATTTTATTTTCTGAAATGTGTGATTTTCGAAACAGAAATGAAATGGTAAATTTTTTCAAAATTTGAATATTAAAATCAAAGCACATACGCGGTTCGAAAAACTAAAGTGTTCTATAAAAAAATTAGGCTGGGGAAAAAAAGAGAAACTTGAATCTGAGGAATTTCTCGAAATCGGATATTTTTTCTTCTCATCTTCTTCTAGCCACTAGCCATTAAAAGTGTTTGAAGAAAAATTTGCCGAAAAATCTTGGTACAAGCATATTTCCATAGTTACTAATTCTAGGTTTTGAAAATTCAAATTTTTCCAATCGGAAAACATATGTGTGAACACTATAGGCAAAAGTAATAACTTTTTTTTCCATGAGAAAATCGCAAGAGAAAATACACTTTTTCATTTTTGGGAGGCGAAAAAAAAAGTTTCCTTTTTGCTCTCTGTTTAGATGTACATATGTGTGTATGTAATTATATAGAGAATGCTCAAATGGATTAAATGAAGAAAAAACACTGAATGTTCTCAATTTGTCACGTGTGGATGGAGATGTGTTTCAGGCGGAAAAAAAACCTCCTAGTATTGGTTTTCAAGAAATAAGAAACAAATCGTGGGTCTTTTTTTCCAAAAAAAAAATTGCATTTTCTAGTTGAACTAATTTTTAAAAATTTAGAAATGTTTTTTATTTCAAACGGATTGTTTGAAAAGTTTGAAAATGGACTTTATAAATGGCAGAAAATCCGGATTATAATTGGGGCTTGCAAGATTAGGAAGAAAACATATTATCATCAAAAGCCAAAAAATCAACCATAGAGAAGATAGAGAACCAACTCTCTGTCTGTCATATTCCCTGTACATCAAATTTGAGTTGAAAATCTCCATTAATCTCATTCAAAAGATTGATACCCAAACGGTGTCCTATAGTCGTCGAACAAGCGAAGAAAAAAACAGAAAAAAACTCACATAAATTTTTCGATTAAAAATCCTCGACTGCGCAAAAAGTGCAACATCGAATTTCTCATGCTAAACCCCTTCACAAATTCTCACACAAATTAGCATTTCAATTTTGTTTCATTGTCCCTTTCAAAAAAAAACTGATTTTCGATGGAAAAAAAATGTGAGATAGAATGTTTTGGGCGCAAAGAAAAAACTCGAGAAAAGGAGATAATGATGAAAAGAGGAAAAATAGAAGAAGGCAACAAACGATATCCGGTTGTATATTTTTTGATGTTGATATTTTGAATTTTATGGGTTACCCACATTTTTTTTAAACTATAAAAATTCTTAGAATGAGCTTTGATAGATTGAAAATGAAAAAAAAAACCTAGACCAAATATTTTCCCACATTAATAACCATAGTATTTATGAAAATTTTGCAGACTGTGAACTTCTTGGAACAAGGAATGGATTCTAATCCAAGAGGCGTATTAATAAAAAGATTTAGTTACTGCTTGCGATAAAGATTAGTGATATTAGATTTTTTTTGTCTTGCTATTTTTAATGATAGAAATTTTTTTGGTTTTTTGTGTGTACATAGTACATCCATAGATTTTTTTGCAACACTTTAATATTGGAGTTTTATTGGTCATCATTATTTATTTTAGTTCAAAAATGTAATAATCCACAAACCCGTAGAAGAGAGTTTTTTTCAACAAAAAAAAAATAGAAAAACAAATAATTTGTGGTTAGTACAATTCTTAAAGCCATTATTATCCATTTGTGAATTTTTTCTTAGAAGAAATAAATCGAGTAACATATATTTAAAGTAGAAAAAACCTCTTGGGAAAATTGACAATTTTTGGTTCTGAAAAAAAAATTTACTTCTTTTGAGTTGATACGTAGTTCAAGATATTTTATATAGTATCATTTATATCATCTAGAGATTCTCATCTTGTTTCAAATTTTTTAAAATGAACTTAGCCGTGAACTTCATAAATTTTTTATTTGGATAGAAGATATCTCAAACCTTCCATTTTGTGAACCTACTGCTGTTCCACTGTCCAACTTAATTTTTTTTTTGATTCATAACTGTATAGAAGTTTTCAGTTTAAACTGATCAAAGATTTATTTCATCAAACCCGCCAATTTCACACGTAATTTTCAAACAATCCGAAAACTGTCAAATCCGCAATGATTCGATAAGCTCTTTGACTTGATCACTTTCATCTTTATCTGGCATTGAGATTACTGGCATTGATCGAGATGGTGGACGACGATTGCTTGGTGGACGGGGACGTGACTGAAAATCAATTTGTTGTTTTGAATCAAATATATACCAAAATTAAGACCTACCTTCAGTGCTTTGATCACATTACCATCGTCTGGTTTTTTCTCAATTTTTCGTTCTCTTGGTGTAGAACTTGATGGACCAGCTAACAACAACCCGTTCAATTTATCACTAATAGGACTTCCATCCAATTTTCCTGGAATTCGAGGAAGTGTTGCATTTGGCGACTTGCCTGGTGGACCAGCCTGAGATCTCGTAAATAAATAGGAAAAGAAAGATGAATATTACCAAGAGAAGATTGTTGAGCTTTCCACCAATGCTACCAACGTTGAGTTTTCCCGGAGTTTTTGTATTCATCTGGAGTATAGATGTTTTTTTTTTTTTTAATTTGAGGGATGGAGAATGAGGACAACGTACACAAAAGGTTTCTCAAACAACAATGAAAATACATCAAAATCTGGTAAATCAAAAACATTTTCTCCATTTTTCTCGTCACGAAACAAAAAATTTCATAGCAATTTTTTTCCTTATTGTTTTTCATAAATAAATATTTTGTGACTCATTTGGTCTAATTAAATAATTTTTCAAGCAATCTGGAAATGTTTTTTGAAAAATTCGAGGAAAGAGACCGAATTTCTAAACAAAATACTAAATAAAATAAAAGAAAGTGATTCACTCAAATGTGAACCATGTGTTTATTCCAAAGTTTAGTTTAAAAAGCGATCAATAATCAAAAGAGCTTGAACACAGAGATTCAAAATGAAATGAGAGACAAATCATATAACAACAAAACAGGCGTGTCTCTTCCGAACAAGTGTGACAAATGACAAGTTTTACATTTTTATGCGTTATATTTATGCTAATTCTTGGGAAAAAAGTGGGGACAGGTGATCATCATATCGTTAAATATATTTTTGTTTGTATAGAATATATGAAACAGTGAACAATAAAATGGAGGGAATAGTAACAAAAAAAAGAAAAAAGAAAATATAGAACAGATGTGTAATATTAAAGAAAAATGAGAAGAGAGAACATTTGTGAAGTTAAACAATCGATTTTTACGGCTTTTGGATAATTGAAGTAGAGGTGTAAGAAAGTATTAGAGAATTAAAAACTTCCTGTTTATTTTTTTTCGTTTTCAGATGACAATTTATGAATACTAAAAGTTGAGAAAAAATCTCAAGCTTACAAGTCTGTACTTTTTTGAGCAGGGCTGGACATCCGCGCGCGATCACAGTAGTCTCAGGAATACTTTTAAAAATTAATAAACTTTTATTTTAAAAAATAAGCTTTCCAATTAGTATATACCGTATTTACTCTATTATAGGAGCACCTCCAGTTGAAGGGCGCCTCTAATATAAGAACACTCGGGATAGTTCTGATTTGAGCATTTGAGAAAATAATTATTCATTGATATTGTGCTGATCTCCTTACTAAAATCCATTAAAGTGTTAATTCATTCAGTGCATCATCGAAAACGGAAAAGGAATCTCTAGAAATTGAATTTCTCTACAATAAAAGTTCTAGAAATAATGGGTTGAAAAATAGAAGGGCATGCTCTTATATTAGAGAAAATACGGTAGGTGACATAGGAGACCATAAACAAAGAAAACCAATGAATACAAAGTTATTCGATTGTTAAAGTTTACATTTTTTGTGCACAGTCATCCTAATACATTATTAAAACTCATAACAGTTGCCATAGAGAACCGATATATTAAATTTTGAAAAATTGAGATTTTCTAGATTCAGGAAAACAAAAACACAAGTGTATTTTTTTGATGAACAGCAATTTGAAACACGTCAAAATTGTTTGAATTCCTCTATGACACAATAAATGGAATAGTGAAAGAGATACCCATTCTCTTAAAAAATTTCAAATTCTCCAACCTGCCTGCAAATTTACAGTTTCCAGTTTTATGAAGAGAGGAAATATGTTAAAAAGATTTGTTGCATATCATTTGGAAAACAGCATCTTCCAAATCCTAACTTTGTTCACCTTGTTTTTCAAAATTTCTTATTAACTTCCCAACAAGTAATATACCTTTCATTCTTTTGTTATACATAAATTTTCTCCGTAAATTCACATGTACCTTTTTCGAATGGCTTATTGGTCTCACACCGCGTCCCTGCTTGATTTGAGATTAGAAGAAAAGTGAGAGACACAGATAGTTATATAATTTTTTTTCTTGATGAATGAGAAAAATGCTCAAGACGCAGGAAATATTAAAAAAAAAAACAAGATAATTTTCTGATGAAAAAAACAATAAAAGCAGTAAAATTTCAAAGCTTTAACAGCTAGAACAAAATAAGATGACCATGCAAATACTTCATATAGGGCGAATTGGTCGGTATAAAAAGAACAAATAGCGTGCTAAAATTTTATTTCCTTCCATGTATTACAATTTTTTCAATTATTTATCTTTGTTTTTCAGAAAATGCCGGTTACGTGATCAAAAACAGCAAACGGGAATATTCCGCTTCTGGCGCCTGGAGATTTTAATAGAAAGAAACCCACACCTGCATCAAGACCGCAACAAATGTCGATTCAATATATTTTCCGGCCGGGACCTCTATTTGATTATAATTCTTTTGTTCATTTCAATGACGGTCGAAAGTGATATTTCCAGAACTCCACTCCAAAGCCAGTGTCGTTCATTGGCATAACCAAACGACATTAGGTGAGCAGTCTATGCTTAGAGACGCTAAAGTTCTTGAAGTCTCCATTTAAAGAATTGATTCTTTTATCGTGAAGTGTGAGTTGAATTGTAAACACCGTTGCGCAACACCTTCCTTCTCATTTTCCAGGTGCTTCAAGTCATCTACACCACAACATACCACGTAACATCATTTGCACCAAGTGCTCTCCTCGCTTTTTGGTTCAAAACCACACTTTTTCATCTCATCACCTCAAATAACACCATGTCAAATATACCACTTAACATATTGTACATCCATTCAGTTCTTTCATATAGAATAAAATTTCATTTTCAATAGTTCCTGGATGAATAGGCATTGAGTCGGCAAAAGGTTTATTTATAAATAAACTACAATACACCTCTGTTCAACATGCATTACAAAAAAAAAAGAAGTCTTTCATGGTGCGAAAAATTTCGTGAACCCTAAAAGCAATCCAGATGTTCTTTTTCTATTATAAATTTATGTTTCAATGACTGATTCTTTTGAAGAACTGTAGTTGTTTCTGAGATGAAAAGAAATTCATTTTGTTGGTTTATTATGGAATAGTAATACAAATCAAAGTGAAAAAGTGCGGGTAAGTAAGTATACAAGTCATTGAAAAGGCACACTACAAAGGCCCATCGTAATTGATTAGAAAATTGGATGAGTACAAAAAACGGGAACATAATAATAGAAAATACTATGGTTAATTTCTATCACGAAAAATTTGTAACTTGAAGAAATTGTTTTCGAAAATATACAGAAACAACAGGAAGAAAATACATTCGTTGTGAATCAAGGCATAGGCTCAGTGTTGGTTTCTGGATTGTTCAGAGAAACATCTTGAGTATTGTCATTCTGGAAAACTTTGACAATGAGAACAGTTTCATGAGAACGTTCAACTCACCATTTCCGTTTGGCATGGTTCCAAACTTTTCTGGCCAACATCAAACTTTCTGTTGGGTTTTTGGGTTACCGGATGAGCCAATCCCAGCGAATTCGCTGTTTTGTTTTTTTCATTTAAAACTAAAAGTTGACAATCAATTGCAATAGTGTTGTGCAAAACTTCCAGAGCGTTATCCAACTCTTCAAATCGAGTTTTCAACTGCAAAAAAAAACAAAGGTTACCGGAATGTGTGAATGTCTTACATCAAGAAATAATTCGGTTTTGAGAGGATCACGTAACTCAAGTCCAGAGGTAACCGCTTCTCTCCAATTCATTATGGATTGTTGGAGAATCATCATCTCCTTTCTGAAAAAAAAAATTTCTTCTGGACATATGTATAACTCGAACAACGAATTTATTATCATTTTTCAATAAAACTACAAAATTTAGTCACAAAAGAGTTGTAATAATTTTTCAGTCGTAATCAGATGTAAAACATTTATCTCGGAATTTTTCATTATTCAAAGTGAACTCACTGGCTTTTCGATGTTCGACGAAGCTCGGCAATTGCCTTTGCCAAATCAGGAAATGGTTTTCTAACATTGCAATCCAACATCCACATTTGAATTCGAGTTTTTATTTGAAAAAAATGATCAATACAAATTTCGGCTCCAGTTGTGCGTGTTCGTTTTTCTCTCACTTTTTTGAGGTACTCCAAGCGACATGCGAATTCATTCACATTATACGAAACAGCATCATGGTGTTGTGGGTGGTGGCGAACAAGGATTTTCCCATCAGAGATTATCCATTTCAAAGTCATCTCACATTGGTGGATGAAATTATCGTCGAGTTTGACACCTTTGAAGTCAAAGAAATTGGTCTGCATATTAATGGTGAAGTTCTGAAAGCTTAGCGATTCTTTGAGCTTCATAACATTTTTTTTATAACGTGGGGTGTAGAAAGTCATTGTCAAAAGGTTCGAAAAATCGCCCAATTCCTTGTTTGTTATCATCATAGACTTTTGTACGTGACTGAATACATCATCAAAGTTGACACCCAATGCACTCCAATTTACATTTGTGATGAGCTCTTCCATAAACTGCGAGTCGTTTTTATTCATTTTAGTAATATTTTGCTCCAAAATTGGATTACTTGGTAGCTGAAATAAATTTTTAGAATAAAAGTATATATTTGTAGATCTTCTCACCGGCACATTTTGTGTGTCTCCCCGCGTAATATCCTCATTTCCAAGACCATTAGAATTCGCCTCACTTGGAATTTTGAATTTCGAAGACATGTTGAAAATTTCGAAAATCTGAAAATTAATTGTTCAAAAGCAGAAGAAAGATGGACGACCAAAATAGGAGTTTTCAATAAGTATTACGAAATTCTCCGGGAAGTTAATTGGTTTTGCAAATGTTGATTTAAAGGTAGCACATAGAAAAGTATTGGAATTGAATAAACTGAAATAATATAGTAGAGAATTTTCCTGGTGAGTGTATATATTCTAAATTGAACTCAGTGGAAAAAATCATAACAAACATTGAATTAAACCACCATAGAAAAAATATATGAACAAGGTTTAACTCTACTACATATCAAACCGCATAAAAACTGAAACCTTCAATTTTAAAAGGAACTAAGACGAAATCACAAGTGTAATCGGACTAGCGTATGTCCGCTTGCTTGTTGTTTTACACGCCTAATACTGATTATAGATTTTGTGACCGATCACTGAAATTCTTTTTGAATCTCTCATTTTTCAGGTAGAATCAGAATTAATGATTTGAAATCTACACAAGTATGTTTTCAAAAAAGAGAAATAACTAAAACCGATGAAAATAACAAGTATCAAACGAATGAACAATGAAATGGATCAATGTTCCTGATTATTCTAGAAAAGTGAGTCACGCCAAAAAAATAGGGAAAACTGAGAAATCGATAAGACGATTCTTGTGAAACAAAAGACCGAATACGCCGCCCACAGATTGAGGCTCTGCAACAAAAATGACTCATAGATTGCATAATGTTGTTGATAGAATAAAATGAAAAAGATCTTCCTGGTTGTTGAGAATTACATGAAGATAGAAATGATATTTATAACCACTAATATGAAACAGAATCAATGTAGAAACGGTACCCGGCGTAGGACAATTTATTTTCAAAGTTAGTAGAGATTTTTCTGTAAATAGTCAAGAAAGGAATGAAGAGGGTGTTTGTTGTTTTCAAAAATTCACCAGATGTTGTTTCAAAATCCAGAACGTAAATCATTACATCCATCAAGTAAGCATAACTTTGAAGGTCCAGAAAAATTGTTATTTTAAAGTTTAAAAAAAAATATACTGAAGGTGGAAAAACGAGCCCTTATAAAATGAACTTTTCGAAAAAGCCCACGAGAACACTAGAAATGAGACTGAAACTGAGGGACTAGCATAAATTTGCTGTTTCTTTGCACCCTCTAAACATCTGCACGTTTTGATGGTGCTCTCTTTTTCATCAACACTATTGCGTGGTTATTGTTTTTTTTTTACAGGAAGCTGACATAGACATAGACTTTTTCAACAGGTTCGCAACAAAGAATAAAAAAGCAACCAAATTGTGAATGACGCAAAAAAAATGAAGAATGGTTTTTTGAACATCGCGTTCTTTAGATCAAACAAGGTCGGGACTACTCATTTCAGGGGTCATTGTGAGTTTGAAGCCTCCACGGGCTATGATAGTTCAATCATAAACGCCATAATATAAACCAAAACGGACTTCTGGACATAATTTGTTTTTAGTCTGAAAAGTGAGTGGCACCGATCAACTATCCAAAGACATTGAATCTTCTAAATAAATTTTCATGAGTTTTATGAGATTCACGACGCAAAATATAATTTTCTTCTTTGAAACAATGTGTTAACTTTGACAATTTATTCATACAAAACATGATAAACACCAACACCAAACTTTTTTTCGAATTTTTCGAATTCGGAATAAAAAATTCTACAAAAATATGGTATAACGTGTTCAGAATAAAAAAGGAGAAGAGAAAGAGAACTGGAATGATTGAAAAAATGGGTCCACTCTGAAAATTGCAAGAACCTAGAATTTAGCATTATGGTTGTAAAATTATGAACAGATTAGGATGGGTAAAGAAAATAATTTGTTATCAGACTAGAAGAAATGAGAAGCGGTGGATCACAGTGTATATTATAAAATCATGAATTGAATAAAGAAGAACTATGATTATTAATAGAAAAGAAGTAAGATTAAAAAAAAACACTGCAAGATGTGTTGTTGACTGGAGCAAAGCCTGAAAGTTGGGTGAAGTCAGAATCTCTATTTCAATTTACAGTTACCTTCTACGGATAATCGTTATTGTTGATCTTCTCTAGCGCTTCTCTGAAACGTTTAGTCTCCTGAGTCAACTCATAGATATAAGCGGCATCCAACAATTCTTTTTGCCTTGAATTTTCTTTTTCATGGATGTAGAACAACTCTGTGAGTTTTTTGTAGAAATCAAGCGATATTTCCAACTGTGCTCCAAGGATTTTGAAGTTTTCCACCAGCTGAAATGATAAATATAATAAAAAAATTTTGCAAAACTTCACCGTGAAATACAAATGTTGTTTTTGTTCAAATGTGATTTCATCAACAAATTGCACATTGAAACCCCAATTGATGATTCGATCACGTAACAAAGGTGATTGATTGCTGTAACACAAATATTAGCTCGGGATAAAGAATTTCTCGAATATTGAACTCACCGAATATTCTCGCAATGCGATAGACGAGAATATGATTCATGATGATTCTGGATTTGAGAAGTGGTTCTCAACATTTTCATCATATCAGAAATGATTGCATTCAAGTGAGTATACCCTGCTACCATCCTGTTCACATCGTAGGTATTGTTCGTAGCTGGTTGCTTCAAAAACTTTCTTATTACTTTTCAATACAAAATTTCGTACCTGCACAGTGACTTTCGTTTCCTCTTTAGGGAGATCTCTGTAATCGAAATGTCCTATTTCGAATGCGTAAACGTCACTGTTATTTTTCATATTTCACAAAACGAGCGTGTTATTAAAAATAGTGGCGGTATCTGGAAACGTTTTAAATATGATCAACTATAAAGCTATTTGGGTTTTAATAACTTTTCAGAACTAAATAAGAAACCACATTCATAACATTGGGAGAATGCGAGTCTGCTTGTCCTGTCGATACGAAACTAATACACATTCTAGGAAAATGACATGCACTTTTTTAACATTCAAAAAAAAATCAAGTCACGCTACCAAGAGTGGAGTTATACAAATTAAACTACTATTGTTTTGTGCGTGCACTGAAAAAAGTAATAGAATAAGACAAAACTGGAAGGTTGTTATTTTGAAACTAATCAACTGAGCTTGCAATCAAAAACTTTAAATATAAAAATTGATCTTTTTATATCTCAAATCGTGTGCTTACAAAACACCTCTCCAAAACGTTACAAAGAATATGACACATTGAAGTAAAAATGGGGATCGTTATCGAAATTGATCCAGAAAAAGTTTTTCCTATGTTTTCTCTTCCTTTCTTCTCTCTTGCTTTTTGTATATCTCTGATTTTCAGGTTACCCTCTTTTTGTATTATCTCGTTCTTTCTCAACAGCATCATTAACAAAAAAACTGCTCTTACAAAAAGCTATTTATAAGCATCGAAATAATTTGTTAATGTGAATCATTGTTTTTTCTTTGCTACCGGTGACGACCATCTCTGAGAATGATGAACTTTACAGTTGTTGTCAAAACAATAACATTGATTATTCGACTTTTAGTGCATGTTTCCAAAATTTGACGTCATCATTTTTCTTATTTCAAGCTTGCTTTAAAGCCAATGAAATAGGACAGTGGATGTTTTCAGGGAATCAAAATGTTTCCACTGCAGATCGATTAGTGATGTAACTTTCGACAATATAGTCTCTAGTTTCGTTAACTAAGCACCGAACTCATAAATATATTTTCGCAATTTAACTAGATGTTTTCAGAGCTAATAGTGGTAAATTTTCTGGTTTTGTTCCTCATAGTGATAGATCATGGAGTGAACACTTTTGGATCACGAATTAGACGTTTTTACATTTTCTTGATCAAAGTTAGCCAGCGCAAGACATCATTTGTGACTTAATAGTAAATCAAAGGATGATGTTTCATTTCAATTACCTTTTTTTCCTATTTTTGTGTTTTTTTTCTATTCAAAGAGGAGAGCAATAATAAATACTTTTTTTTCAAAATAAAAATTGAAAACAAGTAGTCTCAAAGTCTCTCGAAGATCAAAGACAAACTTGTACTATCCTATTATGGAAAAATAATTTTATCAGGATCTTGCCAATATGTCAATACTCGGTATGCGTGGCACAAAACATGTCATGCCCCACTGACTAGCGACGCCCTTAAGTTCCGAGGGCTCACTCGGAGTGGTGGAGACCCCATGTCATAACATGCTTTATTCTTATTCTTATCCGAATAAACCCTACATAGTACTTGGTATTCTAGTCAGTATAGGTACCATCCTATATCCAGGAGATACCGTTTACATCCTCGCTATAAGAGATCTATCCGCGCTAGCCAATGTTCAGAGCAATTGGTAAACCCATGGAACGGAAGATGTAACAAAACAATTGAATCAAATCCACCTGATTCATGTTTTAAAAAATATTCACAAAAAAACTTTTTTTTTCAAACAAGAGAAAAGATATACTCCATTGAGCCAGTTTCCGGTTTTGTGTACCATTCAAATGTGGCAATTTTGATGAACGAGGAGGTGGATGAGGGATACGACTTTGTACATGACGCTGCTTAAAATTCTGTCTCCATGAAGATATGAAAAATCAAATCTTGCATTGCATTAAAAATTCATAAATTCATTTATTCACGCTAATCACAGAAAAAAAAGGCGTTTGACCGCCCTTCCTGGCAACTAAATGGCATTTGATAGGAGAGAGTTCTTTGGAGCTCCTGTCTCTTGTCGACGACTAAGAAGGATGACTCTCGGAGGATCAATTTTCGAAGTTGTTGCTTTGTCGAAAAGTTTTGACTTGTGATTCAGAGACTTGCGCAAATGAGGAAGAGGGATCTTGCTCTGTAAATGACTTTCATTTATTTGAAAAAAATTAGCATGCAAAAAGTTGATCACTATGCACTACTATGTATAAATTCATCATTAAATATATGAATATATTTTCAGGTTGTTTCCAAATTGAAGAAAAACGATTTGGAAACAATCTGAAAATATGGAAGACAGGAATAGTAAAAGAAAAAATGTTGAAATTACCTTCTTTGGTTGCTTTTCTTTTGTGATTTCAACGACCAATTTTGGATGAGAGAGGATATTTTTTGCAGGTGTTAAATCTAGCGTAGCCGAATTCGAAACTCTCTCCTTTGTCTGAAATAATATACTATTTGTAAAAAAATTTCTATGAGATACAATACCTGAAACAATGACTCTGGATCATCATCGGTATCCGAATCGAGAAGCGATTTGACTGGTTTTGACACAGTTGTTGATTTCCTAGCTGCATTGTTGATTGCTGAAAAATTCATCAAGTGAAGAACAAACGTTTGCACTGTGGCACTTACATCTGTTGAGATCCGTTTTAGTGATAGTCTTGGAAACTGCAGTTCTATTGAACAAATCGTCATCTGAGACGTGGCCAGAACCAGATATATCAATAGGTTCTTTCATCATCTCTGAAATAATTCATCGTATAAATGAATCTTCTTTTTTTCTATGAGGTAAGCGAACAGATGAGAGGGGAAGAGATAAAACTATCCGAAAATAAAAATATAGACTTTATAAAACCAAACGAAGTTACCTGATGCACAATTTACTGAACCAGGCAGATTTGATGATGAAGTCGGCTGAGCGCTCAGAACATCTGAATGCGCATTCGACGCAAGGATTGGCTCAATGTCTGAAGCACTATCGTCGGAGAACAAGGTTTTTAGGGTGGCGGGTTTGACATTTCAGATTCACTCTCATCGGTGAAATTAATTCTCGTTGGGACATTTTTGTGTGAGGCAAATCTGGCGGCCAACTCTCTCTGGATATCTGAAAAATGAGAAGATTTTTTGAAAGGCATTTTTTTCTGTGTTTTCCAACTAATGGAAAAAATAAATATCAAGTTTGTCACACAAATTTTGAGATTTTCATCAACGCTATTATTCACAACTGACCAGCAAATCCGTTCTCTTCACTTTCAGGGGATCCAATGGCCGATTCAACATCGCTGATATCTTTCGAAATTTTCAGGACATCTGAAGACATGTTGGACGCTTCTGGGATATCGAGTTTTTTATGATGATTTTCGAGGCATTGGTAGGTTCTTGAGCAATCGTTTCGGGAACCACGCTTAATGATGTCTCATCATTCGAGAGAATTTCGTTTTGCATCAGATAATGGTGAACAAGTGGCAAGCTATTTTGCGCTGAATAATTTCGCAAGATTCCATCCATTTCAGCCACCTGAAAAAAAAGATTTCAATCAAAACAGTGTAAAGAACTCTACCTTTGCTACGTACAAATCCATTGTATCAATCATTTTCCCATCGCTTTCGACAGTTTTGCTTGGAGAGCTCTTCACACACGTGTGAACTACAGCCTTCTCATAAAACTCCGAATATATCCCTTTTAATTTTAATTCCAGTTTAGTACACTTGTTTGAAATCTCTTCGATTCTCTCATTCAATTTGCTGTATCCTTGTAGACATCTTCCGATTGAGTTCATCTGAAAAATCGATTTATACAAAATCAGCAAAATGAAGGAAAATTACACGGAAAATCAATACTAACAAAAAGTCACCATTTTTTGAAAATAATGATAGTGACATGAGCTTTTTTTCGAATAAAAAACAATAAACGCTGTTAAAACCAATGAAAATTTATTAATGTTACTAATCTACATAATAAAAATTCTCTTAAATTTCCCAAGACATCATGTTATCTATTAACTAAAAATCAAAACAACTAGGTGTTGCATAAAAATGAGGAAGACACACCTACGACACTCCACACGCTACATGCTGCTAAACAAAAGTCAACTCGACTGGTCTCGCAGCAAAAAGGGTAAATTTCTCTGCGTTCTCTCCTTTTTTCATGTTGCCTCGTTTTGACGACAATTCTAATCCTTTCTCCATTCCATTTGAGATAACTTGCCTTCTGGTGGTTCAGTAAATGAAGACAAGTCTGGAGAAAAGGAAAGAAAAGTTTATATTGAGCCGAACTGTGTTCTTATATGAAGGTAATGAAGGAATTAAAACGGTTCTAAGTAAATTATCATTTATGGCTGCTGAAGTTACAGCTTTATTACAAGAAAGGATAATATTTGGGGAAAATTTGGGTCACCTTTTAGGATTTACAATAAAAAAGTTGAAAGGGGTCAGAAATATGCGTTAAGCGCCTCAAATACGATTAGTTTGGGGAAAAGGGGAAGCGCGAAGTACCTGACAATCACCCTATCAACAACAACTCATGCGCGAATGGTAAAACATAGGAAAACTCGTCGAAATTAGGAAAAACTCGAAAGGTGATTTCTCTTTGCCAAAATTCAAATCCGCGCCGTTCTCCGGAATGTCGTTCTCATTGTTGTTGGAGCGCGTTTGCTGCATCGACTGATGTGCGAGAGAGTGTGTGGGGCGAGGAGTGGTGAGGGAAGTTTCCTTTCAGTTCCAAAGAAATTTGTGCCATTAGACAAAAGAACGGAGAAAGTATTCAAAGTTAATCATTCAGATGGAAATCTTATAGTTTCTAATCTCATGCAAATCTAAAATTCCTGATGTTTCGGGAGTCCAATCAGTGACCCAAAAAAAATTGGTGGGAGGTAAGTTTGGGAGTAGTTTATTATGAACATGAGAGGAGTGGAAGATGAATATCTGTGTGTGATTTGATTTCACTGTGGAAGTAAGATTTGATAAATGAAGTTATGAAACAACACCTTGAAATGTTCATCACTTCCAAAAATACTCTAACAATTGTCTACATGATTCTATCTCAAATATTATTCGATCTTTTATGTAATATTAATTTTTCTCTGCTTTTAGCCATCGAACAAATTAAGAGACACTAAAAAAAAAACTCGAAAATTACAACATTGCGTGGTACAACAAAAAAATTTCGGCTGATTTTTTTTTTAAAGACACTTCCACGTCTGAATAAGTGTAGAAACGTGTTAAAACTGCGAGTTGAAAATTTTTACACTCGGGGTAGCTAGCGGATGACGGAAACTTCAAATGGACAGAACTCGGCTTTCCATGAAGACTCTCCAAAAATTAAAAAAAAACTTTCTTCTTTTTCTGAGATCTACATTTTTTGTGTTCAGACGAAAAACTGATGAATTTTTTGAAGTAAAAACTTGTTTGGAGCTTAAAATTCAATTTTTTATTGAAGAACAATTTTCCTCGCTTAGCTTTTATTTTTGAACGATTCCTCAAACCTTTTTACGTATTTTAGAATATGTTTGAAAAAATTTAAATATAGGGCGTTTTTTTTGCTGACCGTTGAAAAATTTCAACTTGAATATCAACTTCTGAATTCACACGATCAAGTTTTTGTTTTTGCAGTTTTTATCTGATTATTCATTCTTGCGTCATTTTAGTTAACACCAAACGTTTCCAGAATGTAAAAGTTATAAATTCTGGAATTATAGTGCCAGTTTATCGAGATAACCATTCTCGTCTCAGCTCAAGGTTGCATCTGCTGTTTTTTGTCTTTATTCTTGAAAGCTATTATTCTTTCTTTTTATATTTTGTTCAAAATTATTGTTTTATTAGGAAAAATTAAAAAATCAGCTTCGAATATCAAAATATTTTTCGAAATACTCTTTCAAAGTACGATAATATCATTAAAAAGGCTCAATACGCAATTTTCTAATGAAAAAACAAGAATTTGCCGTTTCCAAATACTTTTAAAAGTTTTTCACATATTTTTACGTAATTCACATTAGGTTTAAAGTTATTTTTCAAATAGTCAATTTTTTTAAAAGCCAAAGTTCAATCTCCATCATATTTTAGTTTTCACACTTGAATTTTTCTTTTAAAAACTTTCTATACTTGTCATGAATACGGTTCTGAAATGATCGGACATGTAGAAGTCGATTCTAACATTGATAATCTTTTGAAACTCTATCAAACGTTTCAAAAACATGATGTGAAATGCGTAAAAAGATATAAATAAAACTTTTAAAAATATTTAGAAACAGCAAATTCTTGTTTTTTCCGTGAGAAAATTGCGTTTGGAGCCATAAAAATGATATTATCGAACTTTGAAAGAGTATTTCGAAAAAAATTTTGATATTCGGAGCTGACTTTTTAATATTTTCCTAATAAAACAATAATTTTGAACGAAATATAAAAAAAAACAGAATAATATTTTTCAAAAATTAAAAAAATAAACAGCAAATGCAACCTTGAGATGAGACGAGAAGGGTCATCTCGAGAAACTGGCACTATAATTACAGAATTTATAACTTTTTCATTCTGGAAACGTTCGGAGTTAACTAAAATGACGCAATAATGAATAATCTGTCAAGAACTGCGAGAACAAAAACTTAATCGTGTGAATGCACAAGTTTATTTTTGATTTGAAACTGTTCAACGGTCTGTAGCAAAAAAACGCTCTATATTCAAAATTTTTCAAACTATATCGATGATGATTTTGTGATAGTTACATGATGGTATAAAATGAAAAGTATAAATTTGATTGAATCTGAATAATAGATGTTTTTTTGATAATGCAGTTCAATCGAAGCTATCTTGATTTGGGTTTGAGAAATCACTACTCATTGCTAAAAACATTGTTCAAACATCCAATATGCCTTTTTCATGTGCTAAATCGAACATAAATATGTCCATCATCTGTTCAATATATAATTCTTTCATTGCAAGTGAAATTTCACATACTCAGCCATTTTTGAAAAAATTTTTATTTACACCAGTATTATTCACACTTTTCAATAGCTTTAAAAACACATAGGGGAGCGAAATATACGTTATTTTAGGACAAAGGGTCGTCAATTTGGTCGATATTGGTGACAGTTGATGCCACTTGTTTTTGAGATAGGGATCCTCTAGGACGTCGAGAAGATGGAGCTTTTGGACGCGACTGTAAATGTTTATGATTTGATTAATCTTTTCCATGTTTGTTCGAAAAATCTACCTTCAAAATTTGACTCCAATTATTTTCCGATTCAAGCACTTCAATTTCTGGTTTCATCAAATTTTTCGTCGGCTTTTTGGCAACAATCGAATTTGAATCATCCGTGAGGTCGTTGTTTTGAACTTTTGATGTAGAAGTAGTTGTCTCTACCTTTTGAACGGGTTTGAAATCTTTGGGTTTGAATAACTCATCATCTGAATCATCTGAATCGAAGAAAATCGATTTGGAAATGACCTGAAAATATGGAAGACAGGAATAGTAAAAGAAAAAATGTTGAAATTACCTTCTTTGGTTGCTTTTCTTTCGTGACTATACCGACCAATTCTGGATGAGGGAGGATATTTTTTGCAGGTGTTACATCTTGCGTTGCCGAAGTCGAAACGCTCTTCTTTGTCTGAAATAAGATACTATTTTTTTTTAATTTCTATGAGATACAATACCTGAAACAATGACTCCGGATCATCATCAGTATCCGAATCGAGAAGCGATTTGACTGGATTTGACACAGTTGTTGGTTTCCTAGCTACATTGTTGATTGCTAAAAAATTCATCAAGTGAGGAACAAAAGTTTGCACTGTGGCACTTACATCTGTTGAGATCCATTCTAGTGGTCGTCTTGGAAACTGCAGTTCTATTGAACAAATCGTCATCTGAGTCGGAGTCGTTGAGAAGGTTAAACTTCTTTGGAGCATCTACAATGAATAAAATAGAGTTGAAGTAAATATTGGAAAATGTCTTAAATCGCGCTAATAGTTCAGTAGCTTCGTTTCCTGATGCTTCACAAACTCACTGGAAGAACCATTCCGTTTAGCGTTGATATTGCTAATTCTTGACAAATCGGGTGATACGGCAATTGGAAGTGCACATGCGAAATCTTTCTGTTCCTCAGCATCACTTTCATCCGAGAACAAGTTCTTGTTGACAATTGCTTTTGATTCCTTCGGTCGAGCAAATTTGGCTGCTAGTTCACTCTGGATATCTAAAACAGATTCTATTGAAATACGCACTAGAAGTCAAATTGACTCACTGGCAAATCCGTTTGTATCCGTGTTGGCGGCCCGAGATGTAGCCGATTCCACTGGTGGTAGTCGGTTTTGTTCACATTTACTCAGTGGCGTGACGTCGCCAGAACCAGATATATCAATCGATTCTTTCATCATCTCTGAAATAATTTATCGTATAAATGAATCTTCTTTTTTTCTATGAGATGAGCGAACAGATGAGAGGGAAAGAGGAAAAACTATCCGAAACTAAAAATATAGACTCCATGAAACCAAACGCAGTTACCTGATGCACAATTTACTGAACCAGGCAGATTTGATGATGAAGTCGGCTGAGCGCTCAGAACATCTGAATGCGCATTCGACGCAAGGATTGGCTCAATGTCTGAAGCACTATCGTCGGAGAACAAGGTTTTTGGGGTAACGGGCTTGACAGAGAATTGATCCCGGATACCTGAAAATAGTTATTTATATTGCGATGAACGGTTGAATGTTAAGCTTTTTACTTTGTATTAATTCATAAAAGATATGAAAGTTCATAAATCAATATTTGTTGCTATATTATTTCATCCAAACATCAAGAAATATTGAAATACGAAGCACCTCAGAGAGGTGTTCTGCTAAAAAGTGAAAACCGATCCTACCTGTCATCCCATTTGACTCCATTCTCTTTGTAGCTGCAATAGTTCTTTCCTGGGCATTTTGTTCCGGCCTCGATTCGTTCTCAGATTCACTCTCATCGGTGAAATTAAGTCTCGCTGAGACATTTTTGTGTGAGGCAAATCTGGCGGCCAACTCTTTCCGGATGTCTGAAAAATGGGAAGTATTTTGTTTTTCAACTAATGGAAAAAATAAATATCAAGTTTGTCACACGAATTTTGAGATTTTCATCAACGCTATTATTCACAACTGACCAGCAAATCCGTTCTCTTCGCTTTCAGGGGATCCAATGGCCGATTCAACATCGCTGATATCTTTCGAAATTTTGGACACTTCTGGGATATCGAGTTCTTTTATGATGATTTTCGAGGCATTGGTAGGTTCTTGAGCAATCGTTTCGGGAACCACGCTTAATGATGTCTTATCATCCGAGAGAATTTCGTTTTGCATCAGATAATGATGGACAAGTGGCAAGCTATATTGCGATGAATAATTTTGCAAGATTCCATCCATTTCAGCCACCTGAAAAAAACAAGATTTCAATCAAAACAGTGTATAGAACTCTACCTTTGCTACGTACAAATCCATTGTATCAATCATTTTCCCATCGCTTTCGACAGTTTTGTTTGGAGAGCTCTTTACACACGTGTGAACAACAGCCTTCTCCGTTTTCAATCCACTAACATCCGCTGATATCGTGTCGATTCGATGTGACACTTTTGCGCAATTTTTTGAAACCTCGCTCATCCTATTGTGCAAGGTGTTCAATTCTCCGAGGACTTTGTGAACTGTCCAACTGATAGTTTCATTCAGCTGCTGATCATCACATAGACTACCCGTCACTTCCATCTGAAAAATCGATTGATATAAAATCATTGAAGAGTAGGAAAAATACACGGAAAATGAGAAGACTCGGAAATTCACAAACATTAAAAATAACAAAAAAAATTTATCATTTTTTGAGAATAATATTAATAACATGACCTATTAAGCGTTTTCTGAATAAAAAATTAAAGCTGATAGAACCATTACAACTCCCAAAAACTTATTGATTTTACTAATCTACATAACAAACATTTTCTAAAGAAAAAAAAATTTCTCGAAATAAAAAAAATAAAAATCAGAAAAAAAACAACAACTACGACACTCCGCGCCTTTGCACCTCGCTAAACAACAGGCATACCTTGGGACTCTCAGCGAGTCCCTGTGAGAGGAAAAATTTCTCTGCACCCTCTCTTCTTTTCGTGCTGCCTCGCTTGTTGTTTATTTGCAATAGAACAAATTGTGGGTCTGAAATTGAATATTATTGCTTTATTTTATCGAATTGCAGTTTTTTTGTAGAGTATGATGAATATTGTTTTGAAAATTGATTGTTAGGGGAAGGTTGAGGCAAAAATCGATAAAGAGAAACATTTTGTGACATATGATCTCACTTTTAAATCAATAGAAAATCGTGCCATTTTTTTGATATATGGAAGACGAAAGAAATTGTTCATAGTTTATCATTTGGGTTTTGTATTCTTTTTTATATTTACTGCGGATCTGAAATTCATGGTTTTTTGGGAGTCTATCGAAATTCGTGTAGGAGGGGAGAATGAACTAATGGTTGCAGGTGCATATTAATCTATTACCATCTACATTTTTTCATTAATATCCGATTAATTAATTCGTTTCCGTTCTTCCTCGATTGCAATTTTTCGTTTTCCTTCTTTCTGAGTACGGTCAGGACTATAATTATTTTTCCATTCTTGCAGGATGCAGGACTTGTTTTTCGAAGTCTGTCGTGAGAAAACGCATATCTTTATCGATGCGAAAGAATCAGCGCCAGTGAAAGAGCTGAAGAAAATCATCGAAGGGATTTTGAAAGTAAGTTTAATCTTATTCCAACCTAAAATCAAAAAAGCAACTTAAGGTTCCGGTCACCAGCCAAACATTGTTCAAATTGGAGGATAATGGCAAAAAAACAGTTTTGGAAGACTCAATGATTTTGTCGGCAGCTGGATTTAACAACATGAATGCGAGAGTAAGTTTTAAAAAAAAATAAACAAGATAGCTAGCAAAACAAATATGAAGTACACATACTCGACTAAATGTAAGAAAAATATGTGGCTGCGAATTTGTTTTTTTCTTAGTTTCGGTGAGAAATTCAGAAACCTAGTTGTATTATCTTACCTATATACTAATTGGAAAGTTGCTTTTCGAAAATTTGTGGTTGCGCGTTCATAAGTCAACTCTCAGCCAATAAAAAATGCTCGGATCTGGACAGAACGTTTTACTTTTTTCTGTTCTCGGACTATTTTCAAGGAATAGTTTCTAGCTTCACTGAGATGCGCGGTGTGAAATTAAACTTTTTCCCATTGAAAAAAACCTCAAAACGTTTAAAAGTTCGGAACGTGACCTCTATATGATGAGTTGTGTTGTCGCTTTTTATGATTTTTCTCACTTCGAATTATCGCTATTCCTAGAGAACGTGAAAATTTTGAGGATCTCGAATTTGTTCATACAGTGAGTTAATGGGTACGATAGTTCACTGTGAAAACACTGAACAAATTTCAGAATAAACAGTAACCGAAAATTGCATGTTAAATTAACCAAATGTGGCAATGTTCACTGAAAACAAAAACGAAGATGTTTTATGCCAAAAATTGTGAATAATTCCGGTGTGTCCATTTTGAGTTCAGTTGATTGTACTTCTCATTTCATGCTCATATTATGCAAGAAAAAATACAGAGTAGAAAAAAAAGGTATTTCAGAGCTTCCCGTTTACGCCTTAAAATATTTTGAAAGTGACAAATAATGAATAGGGACGGATCTTTTTATATGGTTCAAATTGATAGACCAATCGGATGCAGAAAAAAAATTCTACCAGAGTACTGGAAGAATTTTCAAAATCATTAAAACAAGAAGATCCGGTTGTTGCCAACACATCCAAAAGGAAGACGACGGCGCCCTTTTTTTATTCTTATATTGATAACTTAATTTTAGGGTTGTAAAATTGGGCAAACAGACGGCTCTTCCGCCCGCTACATGGAACGCCCTTTCGCCCGTTTACCCGCTTGCCCTCACGCCCGATCGTTCTTTCACCCTCGCTCTTTCGCCCGTTCGTCATTTCGCCCGTTCCCTCTTTGGTTCGATTTGTTTCAAGTTTTCTGTTGCAATAACGTTATAAACAGTAATGAACAGGCAAACGGGCGAACGGGTGTTAGGGCAAATTGGCGCGGGTGAAAGTGCAGACGAGCGAAAGGGCAAGCGGGCACTAAGGCAAACGGACTCGAATTTGAATTTTGGAAAAAAAAACGAAAATTCTGAACGCGAATACACTTCACTTATCATGAATTTCATTTTAACTTTACAATCACAACACTTTTTTGATAATTAATTGAAGTATTTCATTAAAAGTTAAATATTTAAATCATCAGTGATTCTTCACTCACAAAGAATTTTTCCGAGAAAAAATGAGTTATAAGTTCTTCGTGAAAAGTTTTGTGTGAAAAAGAACTATATGGATGCGAAGGAAAGAACTCATTTGTTTTTGTATTTTCATAGGATTTGATTTTCCCGTCCAAAAAAGGAGAATCAGTTATAGCAGAAACACCCAGAAGGTAGACGACGGCGAAGCCGGCGGCGCCCTTCTGGTTTAAAAGTATAAATCCATTAAAGGACATCAATTCCTTTAAATGGCCCCCTATTTTTTTTTAATTTTAATATGAAGTTCATCTTCTGAATACCCACTCAACCAATTATCAAAATATGGAAATTTGATTTACGAAAAAAAATCGAAATAGAAAGAAAAACTAGGTATTTTCGAATTCAACATTCAATTATTTTTTCTGCGTTTGTGCGTCAAAGTTTATGCAATGTCCACACACATTTCACGTGCAAGTATTCTTTTTTATTTTAGAGAGAAAAGAGAAAGATTTCCTTAAAAAATTGAGAACCAAATTTCTTGTGAAAATACAAAATTTTCTGTTAGTCGGTCGCTTAGTTAAAAGATAACTCACGAGAAGCAAAACATAATTAAAACATTCCTAATACTTCTACACTTGTTTGTGGTGTTTCATAAAAGCATTTTAAAAAAGAGGGGAGAAGACAATAAATTGATCCTGAATAAAAGAGCACTTATGAGATTTGATAAGAAGTTTGGTTTTTCTGAGCAACTCCTTCTAGAAATTTGCAACATAAAAGTTGAGTTGTTGATTGGATTAACCTCCTCCCTCCAATTTTGATCAGATTTTTTCCTGTTGTTAAAAGAAATTCCGATATTAGGTGATTAAAATTATTCATATCAATGAAAAGAAAAGTAATAAGAAATTGATTGTTTTTTTTCAGGCACAAACCCCAGCTGTCCTTGGCCTCCAAATCCAAGGTGACCAATGTCTTCGCATCGCCGACCTCTCCGTTCCACCACCAATCCCTGACCCCATGCGAGCTGAAGGACCAAGCGAATAACACTTAGCCAAAATGCGGTCAGTCTGGGTATAATTTGTTCACTTTTTGTTTGTTGTGTAAAAACTCATTTTTACAATACCATCTCTTCACTTTTGCCCTTTATTTATGTGTAATTTTTGCTCGAACGTCACACATATCTTCATAAATATAGTTTTTTTTGTTAGTTTTTGTAAACATTCATAAAGCGGCCTGGTTAAGTGAGTCATTTCTGCAGACATCAAAAGAATTTATTTGAATGCTAATATAATCGTGTGTATGAGAGAAAATAGAAACGGATCGATTTGTTTTATGATTTCATATAGATTTTTATATACGTATACATTGGCATTAGTGGGAAAGCAAAATGCTAATTTTTATGAAAACATACAAGCCAAGATACTGTAGGTCTCAAAACATAAAACGACAAAATAATTTATGTTTTTTTTGAATATAAAATTTCGGAAAATCGATTTTCAAAACATGATGTTCAATGTGAAATCTTGAACACCTAAGGAAATTCGTACTTTTCCTTGAAAGGTGATAAAGATGTCGATTCAATGAAGCCTGCGATGGATAACCCAACTATGATAAGAATTCAACTTTTTAGACTATTTACAACTCAGTGAGGTCAATAAAGTTCAGGCTTTAAACATTTTGAAGTAGTTTTTCGCATACCATAGATCAGTATCTGAGATGCTTTTTTATCTCAGAGAAACTTGATTTTCGACTAAAGATTCATACTCTATCTGGAAAGTTAACAAATATGGTTCACAAACTTTTGAAGAAAGCAATTTTTCATATTCTGTTTCTATCCTCACAGACAAGTCTCGAAATTACACAATTTTCTGTTTTTTTTTTTTAAAGAAGCTCTATACAGTTGTGATATCGTTTTCCGAACATCATTTGAAAAAGATCAAAAGATTGTTTTCCAAATTTTACCGCCTATAGAAAAGCGAAAACTAATTCCATTCTTCGAATAAAAAAAATGGAGGTCACATAACCATCTAAAATGGGTCACTCAGGTACAGCCATTTTTTGTTCGTGTTTTCCTCCCCCTACGATTTATATTTATTATATCCATCCTTCTATCTATCTATGTGTACTTTCACTTTTGTGTATATAGAGACAGCAGCCAAACAACACAGCAAAAAAAAAGAAGGGTCACTCGTTCACTTCCTTGAGACACACAAAAAACGCCTGGCCTTGTCGCGGGGCCACGCCGTGTCAGGAGCATTGCGAGCGGGAGGGAATATGACGATAGAGGGACAGACAGACAGGGAAGAAAAGGGGCGTGGCCACATTTTTGTACTGTCGTTGAATGTTGGTTATTCATTCGTTACATTACTGCTTGGTCTTTCAAGATGGCTGCAATAGTTCTTGTGCTGATCAAAACGGAGTAAGGTTGGTTTGAAGCATCGCTTTGGGTGTGCGCGGGTGCTTTTTAGATAAATGGCTTAGCTCTTGCAAATTTCAATAAAACTGTTTTCGAAAGAAACTGATACACTTTTCGAATTTTGCAAATATATGTGTGAATGTTTTACCAGTTTTTAGCTGATAGCTTTTTTTACCTACCTCAAACATTTTGAATCAAATCCGTATTGTTAGTCAAAATTTAATCGGTAAAACAAGGTATGTTGATAATGTAGCATTGTTTTGGTCTGAACGGAACTTTTGGATGACTTAACTATCAGAATCGAATTCAACATGTTCAATAACTTAAATGATCAACTCATCATTACATGAAAAAACCTGCTTCTCGACATTTTTATGCTAACAAACCGAAATACAATAACCCAAAGCTTTAGTTCTGATATTCTAGCCAATTTACTGAAGTCAAATTCGAAAACTTTCCAAAAAAAAACTCGGGTAAACGGGCTTAAATCGATTCCGATATCGAAACATGTAGCCATTTTCAATTGAATATTGAAAAAACGTGATTATGACTGGAGCGCGTGTTAGCAATTAAATTTTAGCTGCATTTGAAAAAAAAAAAACTATGAATAGCTTTCAACACTCTTTTTTTTAAACCTAAAATAGTAGTGTGTTTTGTGTCAAAAAACTATCCCGAAAAAACCCATTTTTGACCTCCTAAACAGCCTGAGCTCAAATTTTTGTTTTTTGAAAACACATACAAACAAAACTGTAAAGGTTATTTCGAAGATAAAATTCATGGACTCCGTATGATTGTTCGCAATCTTCTCTTTTCGAACATTTTCAAAACCTTATCAGATAGATTTACCTATTATAGATCTCATTCTGGCGAAAAATTGTATTAACCACTTTCAATTTTTGTGCTTGTAAACAAAAATCCAATCAACCCGCCCACAATCCAATTAATCCCATTCCTCTGTGTTCATTTCTAATTCATTTGCTGTGAACTCTTCACCAACACACACTCGCACAACACGAAACAAAACAAAACGAAACAAAAGTACAAAACATTCATTGCAACACTACCACGTCCGCGTACCAAGCACCGCGCCAAATGAGCAGCATCTTTTTTCCCTTCTTTTTCCTCTCCACAACGAGGAAGCGATAGGCGCAGAGAAAACAAAAATAGAGAAAGATGCAAAGTGCAAGTTGGCAACATTATGGGTGTTCGCTTGTTCTCTTTTCTCTCCCTCTCTCTCTCCTTTTCAAAGTGCACATTTTTCCATGGCTGATACCGGAGTGAACGGCGCCGTGCTAGGCGCCTGGCGCGTTCTCCCCGCGCGGACTCCGCGACTCCTCCCACTTTTGTCTGGCAAACGAACACCACACATAGTGACCATTTGCACTTTGCCTCCTCTTGCGTTTTGATTCTCTATTATTGTTTCATGTTGTGCTGTGGAGGTAAGGTTTACTGTAGTTTTATTCAACAATACAGTTTTCTAGTTTGAGAATTGTTGGATAATTTATCTTTTTGAGTTGAGAGGGATTGATAAGATCATGTTTCTAATGGGATGGATAATTTTGATAGTTTCTTGGTTTAGAAACGAAATTACATTACGTGACCTAGATTTTCATATTCTGAGTAATAATAATTTATACAACAATCTTGGACTGTAGAATTTATAAATGTACAGCAGGTTCGAAAAATGTATCAGACTTTATGAAATAGTATCCTAGGTTTTAGAAATGTAAAGGAGATTTATGAAATGTACCGGAGGCTATAGGAATGTATCGGAGATTCTAGAAAAGTATCGGAGGTTTTAGAAATGTATCGGAGGCTATAGAGATGTATCGGAGTTCTCCTAGAACTGTAACGGAGATTTCAGAAACGTATCGGAAGTTTTAGAAATGTATCGGAGGCTATAGAGATGTATCGGAGTTTTTCTAGAACTGTAACGGAGATTTCAGAAACGTATCGGAGGTTTTACAAAATTACCAAAAGTTTGATTTTTTGAGATAGTTGAAAATTATCCAAAGCTAAGCTTTTTGCGCAAAATTTCGCACTTGCACAAAATACTTTGATTTTTTTTGAAAACTAATCCAGACAATGTTGTGCTACTAAACCGTGTTCAATTTCAGTTGCGGTGCTTACCTGAGAACAATTTGAGTTTTCTTATTTTCCGCGCACACCCCTAAAGTGAAAAGAGAAATTCTCCTAATATTCTCTATCTAACTTCTCTTATATATTTTTGTGATCTGCATGCGGCTCTCAACCGACGGTTTTTCTCAATCAATGTTCTTTCAGTCCGTCTAAAAGAACTTCCAAACCGGGAAAAACTGTCGTCAACCCGTAGATTCGAAAATGTGTTGGCCTAAATGTTGGAGACGGACACACATTTCGATCTACTGGTCGGCGAAATTTTTTCCACCATTTTCTGGTGAACATGATTGAGATATTCCGCTGATTTGAGCCATTGAGGTAGTAGGTTGTATAGTTACTAGAATTGTACCTTTGGTGAACTATGCAGCCCTCTTCCTTGCCGGCTTTCAACGGCTTTCAAATTAACCTTTGATAGAGAAATGATTTCGGAAGTATTCAAAAAAAACCGTCGGTAGAAAGCTTTTTTTATTTCTCACCCTTTTTGAAAGATCTTTAAGGTGAGATTGGTGTTTGAACTATTCAAATTGGTGGATTTGAAAGTGCAAACATCTTTTCAAAGTGGATTAATGTTCAAGTTACAGAGTTCAGAATTGTATCATTTGGAGAATACTCGTCTTGGATTTTTTCTGTTAATAAATAATTATATTTTGCAAAACGTGTTTGTTTTTTGGGAATAGTTGGGAACATTTCAGAAAATTTACAGATATTTGTGCTGGAAGCAACTATTTGATCCTCCGCTTTTTGGAATCGTCATTTTGATTTCCTCTTGTTGAAACAATATGATCGAGTTTTCTCCGTTCATCTTTGCCTTACATTCGTTTGCTCCGCAAAGTTCATTCAATATAGGCCCAATATTTTAGTTTGTGTTTAAAGTTTCCTAAGATACCGCAATTGGCGAGAGTCAACCGGTTTTATGTTAAAAAAAGTTCTATTCTAGTGTGAGAGTTCAAGGGAATAATAAGGGTCCCAGAATAATATAAGGGTATTAAATTAACACAAAAGTCCGAGCTATCCAGAAAAGTACCGAGAAGAATATAAGGGTACGAGCTTTCAAAGCTTGCAAAAAGAGATCTCAAAAGATGTTAGGCGACAACGATAGGCTGAGAGTCCACGAAATGAGTAGGAAAGAAATTATTTTCTAGTGTTAAATATTCAAAGAGCTCTTTATCATTCTGGGACCCATACATCTTCGATAATTATTACTAAAGAAATAAATGATGGTCCTTTTTGAGGGGTTTCATTAGTACTTAACCCTTAATATTGACATTTTAATGCCTAGGGGGTGGCTAGGTTAATCGTAGGCGTCCATATATTTTTTCTGAACTGAGTACAGTGTCCTCAACCCTTTTGCCAAGTTTCGTTAGGCTAAATGTTCTGGTTTCTTAGATATGCATTTTGGGGGGTTTCATTAGTACTTAACCCCTATAATTAAAATTTGAATGCCTAGGGAGCGGCTAGGTGAATCAGGGGTGCCTATAATTTTTTTCTGGGCTACCAGTAGTGTTTTGAACCCATTTACAAAGTTTGGTCAGGCTAAGTATCTTGGTTCCTTAGATATGCATTATGGGTAGTTTCATTAGTAGTGACCCCCTATAATTAATATTTTAATGCCTAGGGGGCGGCTAGGTTAATCGTAGGCGCCCATAATTTTTTTGCGCCAAGTACAGTGTCCTTAACCATGTTGCCAATTTTCGTTAGGCTTTAAAAAAATGGAACAATATCTAAAAGAACGGAGAAATGACTGGTGTTACCAATTCATCCGTCCAATTGAACAAGTCAAGCTGAATGTTTGAAAAAAATTCATTCCATTCATTCCTTCAAAACTTCACTGCTATAATTGGTTTATTTTCCTATTACTGTTATTTATGAAACCATAAATGCATATCCAACCATAATTAAACAAATATCTTCAAAAGATAAAATACTTCTTGATAATACTTTGGTAGGTAGAGACGAACTTGAAGAAATTACTGGGTTTATCAATGTTGAAGTGTAATCATGAATTTTGAGGTATATTGATAAAGTTGAAGTATAATCATAAAATATATTCATGAATTTAATTTCAAAAAATCAGACGTTCAGTTAATTTTACATAAAGGTGATTTTTTTGGCTTTCAAATTATTGTTGTTTTGATAGAATAACATTGAATAATGTTTCTCATCCTCATCAATTTTTTGTGAGTTACATGGGAAAACAGTGAAAATACTATATCAAACCGTAATCCGTTGATGAGAACATGCTATGCTTAAAAACCACCCACTCGAGCTAATTTCGTTCATTCGTTTTCATTCTTGAAAAATGAAAACGTTGTCTCTCTTATTTTTATTCCTTGCTTTCTGGCTGTTGGTCCAAAAATCCCATATGCTCAACGACAAACCATTGCTTTCGACGAAGTTGTTTCTGCCGATTTCAAAGAATTCGGTTTGGAAGGAGTGAGTAAATATATTGATGATGACTTCGATGGAACTGATTTTATTGTTTTGGACATGAGCACAAATAAATGTGAGTTGTCACGTAAGGTTATTACAAATTATATCGAAATTACAGCCACTCTCTTGGACTTTTACAAGAACAAAAAAGATTTCAACGGGCATGTTTTTTTTGACGTAAACACAACAACTTCATGGTTGATGCAAGGCATGTTATACGTACGCGACCTGAAGGACCCACACTTCGTGATTTGGATCTTGAGCGTATACAAAGCATTACCTGGAGGCTATAGGATTATAAAAACTCGATGGGAATTATAATTTCAGAAAAGTTTTGTTTTTATAATAAATCTAATTTGAAGTGTTGTTAAAAACTGGATGAAACACTCAACAAGTTGATTTTAAATCATAGTTTCCAACCCTCAATTAGTGAGAATTTTGAAATTTTTTTCAGCAGGATGTGTGCTATTCGGAGAAATTTCAAAAATTATAATAAGATCTATGAGTATTTTCACCTCGACAATTAAAGTGACGAACAAGCTTTGCAAAATGACTTATACTGAAAACAGAGAACTTATTCTTCTGGTCGAAGGAGTGCAATTCTGTAGCCTCCTCCGAGTGATTTTGTAGGCCAAAGTGCCCATTCGTAAAACACTCCGTTTTCTTCGAAGAGTAGAGACATGGGATCTGTTTGGTGAGGAGCAAATTGATAAGAGTTTCTGTAATGTGAAATTTCTCTCAGAGTACTAAATTGATGTAAAAGTCACCTTTGTCTTTTATTGGATCAACCCCTTCAAACCCTTCGTAGATATAAGCGTCTATTCCCGCTGCACCTTCCTCTTCTAGATTTTGACAGACAAAGCGCTCGAACTACAAGGCTTCTCTTGTAGCATAAGACACGGGTTTTTTAGAAAATGCCAAATGACAGAACACAAGAATAATACAGATCACTATTTTCATTTTGTGGATGAAGAAACGAACCAAGACGTCGCTTTTTAACAATTTCTCATCTTGATTCGATTATTCAGTTATAATAATGTATTGTTTTCATGCAAGAAGGAATATATTATACGAATAAAAGAAGTGTTGAAATTTCATTAAAAACTTGAAGATCAAAATAAACAAACTATTAAGAATTGCATAAAACGACGATGCAAATTGAATTTACGGTGTACTTTTGACCAAGAATATGTAATAAAAAAGAACAAACGAGAAATTTCGAGTGAAGTAAAATAGGCAAAGTTCACAAAATAAATTTCTGGTAGGCTCTATAAATGTCGCTGTGAACATGTGTTCATTTTTTGTACTTTTTCGAGTGTGAATATTTCCATTATAAAAAGTTTCTGAACAAAATGTAAAAATTATTGTTCAAAAAATGTAAATCCAACTGAATACACATTTTGTAAAAAATTGTAAACGACACAATAAAGAATACTTCTTTAATCGAAATAATTGTCTTTGTTTCTGACTTTTTCTCAACATTTCGTATCAAAAATTTATTTGCAATATATCTTTGCAAATTTTCATGTCTCACAGTTCGAAATTATTCATAGGTTCTGTGTATATCGATAAGGTTTTAAAGTTTATGACATATATTCACAATGAAATGACATGTTTCAAAACATAAATATGCTTTAGAAAAAATCAAATTTTTTTTGTTATGTATGTTGGCTTCAATGGTTAGTATGGATTGAAAGATTAGTGACGGAAAATTGCGTAATTTTACGTGCATTGCTTGCAAAACGTAGTTTTCTCAAATAATCTGCAAATATATTTGTTTAATGGTAATGTGAACGTCCACCTACTCAGTGTTGCTTTTCTGTAGTTTTTTATGATCACAAAATTGGGAAGTGGGTCAACTGCTAGGTAGAATGCGATCAATATGGTGCAAACACTAGTCATGAGTCCTAGTCCTTTGTTGAAAAAAGTGCATGTATACGCCGTGGAAAGTGGTAAAATTAGAAAGCAGAATGGAATTGATGTTTGAACTATCAGAGCCCAGAATAGTTGTGTTTGAAGTTTTTGATAAGAAGCAGAACATGATGAATTTTCCATACTTCTTTGGAGATTCTTATAGCAACGAGTTCCGAAAATTGCAATTATACCAAGAGCAATAGTCTTAAATGTTTCATTTGGCTCTAAAAAAAATGAGAAAAACCTCACCATCAAAGTGTTCATTGTACCAATGGCACCAACTGATGGCCAATGTATGTAATAATTCCCCGATTCGTCTTTAGGATAGAACAACGCTGCTACATATATTGTTTTGTAAATATCGACACCCATTTCAGATAGAAGAGGGCCTGCTAAATAATTGGTTTTTAAATCACTCATTCCACCGAGAAAATATGCGGCACATCCCCAAATCGTTCCAGCCACGAATGGAATTGTATACCAAATGATTATTTTCGAGTTTTCAAAGGTTGCCAATAATGGGGATCTGTAATTTATTCACATTCCAGATACATACAAAGCTATATCCAAGTCACTTTTTTTTCAAACATCAAATATTCTATTTTACTTTTTAGAGCCAATTATTACTTACTTGCAAGTCACAAAATACCGATAAACAAACTGTATAGCAAAACAATATAGTGATACACCAAATGCTCCGCTGTAGACACCATCCAGAATCACCATAACAAACGGGGAAAATAGCGATTTTTCAAGATCCACAAAACAAATGACAGAACTCCCATATGCATACAATTCCTTTAAAATTCGATTTCATGAATTTTTGTTCAAGTCTAACACAAAACTTACTGGTAGAACAAACAACTCTAAAACAGCATACGTTATTTCTACGAGAGCAGCTTGAATAAGCAAGTTTTTATAAGGTCCCATTGCTTTTGGTGATTTTTTGATTATCAGAAAAATTAGAAAACTGTTGTTGAGAACTGCAAAAATTGATGAAACGCATTGTGCAATTCGATGACCATCTGACCAGGTGATGAAACCCATAGTATTTGTTGTATTCTTTTTTTTTCAATTCCAGATGACGTAATGCTAAAACAAGTCGGAAGAAATAGTTTTATAATCCTTCATCCACAAAATTCAAATGATTTGAGTTAAATTTGAACAGAGAAACAAAAACTTTCTCACCAAATATTATCAACAACACCCAAAATGAAATGAAAAAAAAAACTAGGATCAAACTGTTGTTATATACTTTTTTTTGTAGTTATTTTTGTAGTTATTATTGTTTTTTGTAGTTATTATTGGTTTTGTAGTTATTATTGTTTTTTGTAGTTATTATTGGTTTTGTAGTTATTATTGTACGCTATCTTAATAATAACATGACGGATGGGATCAACTGGTTCTTGATGTTTACAAGCTCTTCAATAGGGAATAAACATTCCTATATAAAAATGACTCACAACTAGATAGAAACAAAACATAAAACTCAAAAAAAAGTTATCACAAAGCCTCAAAAAATTGTATATTACTCATTCTCATATTTCATGTGTTTCCGCTCCGTTATGTCCCCCAGTTGTAGTGACAATGAACCTAACACTTCTTGTAGATTATTTACATCCACAAAAATTACAAATCAAATATCAAAAATAAAACAGACCAGTCTGATCATTTTGAAAAGTTTTTGTATGTATAATTGTTTTTTGTATTTGACATTATGTTTTTGTTGGATAATTACTGTATTCAACAAGACGTGTTAATCACATCACAGTTCTTAAAAACGAAGTTTCGTTCCATGAGTATGCTGGATATACAGTGAAACCATAGTAATGATAAATATTATTGTTTTTCGATGGGACATGAGGTTCATGCAGTGTAACTGAACTTGAGCACTTGCTATTTTCAAAAATTGTTCTGTGATTTATAAAGGAAATTTAGTTTTTTATTCTATTAACCTGAAATACAAAAGTGATATTTTTTTTTCATAACAAACAATGATTTCATGGTTAGATTTTCAAAAAATTACTCAGCGTGTATCATCATTTTTTGCAATCACAAATAATTTGCTAATGATTTTTCTAGTCATCCAGAAATCACCAAAGTCATTAGGTCCTTATAAAAAATTATTGGTTTGACTGCGAATTTTGAAATTTGTTATGCATGTCTAGAGATGACTATTGCACCGGTATGTACTTTTTTGATAAGTTTCTTTGGGACAATTATATTTTAAGGTATTTTATTCACATGGGAGTATAATTGTTTGTTTCATTAATACCGAAAAATCAATCATCAGTCCTTTTATTTTGAACATTTTGAATGGTGTGTATTGTGGGTCATTTGGCACTTCGCTTTATTGTTTTGCACTACAATTTATTTATCGATACTTTGTTGCATCTGGGTAAGAAAAAAATATATATTGTTTTGGACTTGCCAGGAACAGAGGGTTTTTCAAAGAAAACAGTTCTGTATTTCAGTAGCACTGTTGAGAATATTCAAAACATTTATAATATTAATCTGGTTGTCAATCCCGTTATTAGCCGGTGCAACATGGGGTTACGCTGCGTATTTTCTCGGGGGGATGAGCAATATAAAAAGTAACTATTTGAAAAATTCTTTTTGATATGACATGTTGATGGACGTAGAAAATATAGTCTACCTGGGCGCATTGTTCTACCCACAGGACGAAGATGGAAATTACTACATTCATTGGGAATCAGTTTTTGCTATTGGTATTATAAACATCCTTATGGTAAATCTTTGTGTTCGAGAATTTGTGAAAAATTGCAAACAATACTCACCAAAGGATAGATTTCAAAAAAAATCGTTTATTGTCAAATTTGAATTAAAATCTTGAAACGTCGTTTCTACAGACTGTTGCTCTTCTGGCCATATTAATTTTTGGAATATTATGTGACACGAATCTTCGTAAAAATACACAACTTTCATCATTATCTATAACTCATCGGAAACTTCAAACACAATTATTTTATGCATTAATTGCACAAACATCGATTCCATTTGTTTTTCTAATATTACCTGTATCGACTATATATACTGTTGTTATTTTTGACAAAGGCTTGGGTGCTGTCAGTGGTATTTGCACTATTATGATTGGTTTTTATCTAGCAGTGGATCCATTGCCTAATTTTTTTATAATAAAAAACTATCGGAAAGCACTTTTCAGTGAGCTCAAAACAAAGCCAATGAATAATGTTTAAAAAATTTCAGACTATTTGGAAAAAATCCGGTGTTAATAACTGAACAACTAATCGTAATCTCACAGCAAAGGGACGACATTGTCAAGTGCAGAATTATACAATAAACTATTTTAGTAATTTTTGTACGTGTTCAGAAATATGTGTTTCGGTAATTTCTACCACTAAAATCATACACGCACTTAAAAACTGAACGTAAGCAGTACTTTTTTCAACTAACCTTGAATTTTTTTTACGACCACAAATTCAGATTTCAATGACTCGAGAAAAAAACATTTCTTGCTTCTTTAGTTTTATGATTCAACATTGTGGTATTTGCTCATTTGTTTTTTGCATGGTTGGGTGAAAAAAAATGCTCGTCGAGAAGATCAGAGCCTCACTGAAATCTGCAGTGCGATCAAACACGTAATTGTTTTGCAAACAAAGTTAAAATTAATTTTTTGATAACATCTGCAATTCAGAACAGCACCTACTAAAAACCTAACGGTGATCATATAAATTGTTTGAATCAATTATAAAGTATGAAGAAAATTTTTAAAAAAATTTGGTTTGCCATTTTCACTATACCTTAACCATATAGCTCGTATTTTAATTTTTGAGATTCATAAACTATCGAAAAAAAGTAAATTTTAAAAACATGACATCATATGAAGACTTTAATTCATTATTCCATATAACACAAATCAACATCTCACTTTTTTCTGATTATTAATTCATTTTTGATTTTTTTGATTCTTCAAAAATCTCCCAAATCTTTTGGATCATATAAAGTATTTCTCATCTTCACTGATGGTTTTGAAATATCTATTTTTTTTTCAAATTTTGAAAACACCGTTCTACTGATGCCGTTCATCCTGAGACATGACTATTTTCGTTAAATAATTGAACTTATATGTAGATAAAATATGTGACTAGTTTTTGAATGTTTTCATGATAAATCACAAGTGTCTACATCACAAAGGTCACTTCACTACTTCATAAATTGATTGTTTTTCGTTCTAATGATATCATAAGGAAACTTGTTCAATAGTCCTACTTTTAAAGCAAAATATATGTAATTTGATATTCCTTTTCTGTTTGAATTTCTCAATTTCTTGTGCGCGGAAATTAACTCAGTTTTATGGATAGAGAAAAAAATTGAAAAAATCTTGTTATAGAAAAGACAACAAAACGTATATTTTTTCTGTTTCTAAATATCATTTAAAATCGTATTTGATTACCTATTTTTAGATCATTTCTTTACTTGTCACCGATATATCTCCATTACCCCATATTTGGTCAATTACAAACCCACATTATCATCGTAGTTTTTTTTTGTTCTACATGTCAATTGTTTTGTTGCGTGGTGAATTCGATAAATGAGTAAAAGAATTTGGCAACCTGTGTTTATCTTTTCTCAGGAAAACAACTACCTTCCACACTAAAGGTTTTTAAAGGTCGACTGCGTTTTCACTTCCAAAAGAGGTGTGCATTTTTGCGTAATTTTAATTTTTTTGTTTGTGTGTATGCACAAAACGTTTTTTCATTTTTTTTTCTCCAAAAAACGTGTGTGCGGTAGAGCACATTTTCCTCCGGTGACTAAGGTGTCTTTACCAATGGTTCCCGTTTTTTACTGGCACGTCCACGCTAACCGTCAATTTTTTTTTCATACGGATTGATGATCAAATAAATAAAATGAAAAGGATAAGCAAAACTTGTAGTGAAAGCGCAGTCGCCCTTTAAAGGTGGAGTAAAGGGACTCAGCAAGTTGTTCTTAAATGAAAGAGCACATTTTTTTAGGTGAGACTCTAGAAGGATTTTTCACCGAAAAGTCTGGTATTCGAGAAAAAATTGTTCATAATCAAAAATTTGGAAACTTTCAACGTATAGGGGTACGTGGAAAGTTTCCAAATTTCTTTTTTCAAATGAAATTTTCTCGAATACCAGACTTTTCCGTAAAAAATCCCTCGAGGGTCTTACCTAAAAAAATGTGCTCTTTCTTTTAAGAGCAACTTGCCAAGTCTCTTTACCCCACCTTTAAACGTGGAAAAATTAGTTATTGGAAAAAAAATAAACATAAGAGTACTTGAAAAAAAACTCTATTTTTTTAAACTTATTCAGATATTCAAAACTTAATTGTCTGATTGCATTTGAATAGTATCCTTTTTTGAAAAAAAAGTCAACACGCTTCATGAGAGTTATTAATAATTTACGTTTTCATCCAAAAAAAAATATGTCCTTCAATAATAAATACCTTATTATATTTGACAGATGTGGCCGGGTCTTCCATATTCTTTGTGTACTTTCATATTTGTTGGATTAGTTGTTTGTTCAAATAACCAGCCAACCCAACTGGTCAATAAATCAAGGTTTTTTCATTGACAACTAGAGAAAATATGAAAGTTTTTTTGTTTATTTTCTTGACTTAAGTTTGAAATATCATTTATCATTTTTTTTTTTGCAAAACCAAATATTTTTATTGGTTTATAATATGTATAGGTTTTGCAAATGTTTCTTCCTTGTTTGACAATGTTCAAGCTGTCAATCAAAAGTAGATGTTATTTAATTTCAACCCACTATAAAAATCTGCATATAATTTCCTTGTTCAACTCAAAACCGGCATATCAGTACACACTAATTTTTGTTCTTCTGTCCATTTTTATCAAATAAATTGATAAGATTATTGACAACACGAATTCCTATTCCTATACAATTTTAAAACAGAATTTTTTTTTTGGAATTAGGCGTGGTTTTTTTCTTTCTGCATGTCTCGTTCTCCTTATATGTTTCTTTTTTCTAGTTGCTGACTGGAAACTATTGATTTTTCAGAGGGTAAACAGAATGAGCAATGAAGAATATCGTGTTTATTCGAAACGATGGATTTATCTACTTGCATCGTGTATGATACAGTTTTCAAATGGAAATGTTAGTTTATTATATTGCAATTTAATTATTTTAGAGAGAATTTTTCAGACATGGATCACCTATGCGGCAATAACATTTTATACAAACGATTATTATTCTAATAACAATGCTGCGTTGTTGTTTAATATTATTTTCATGGTTTTATCAATACCAGTTGGATTTCTGGCTTGTTGGTGGATTGATAAATTTGGATTGAGGAGTGCGGTAAGATGCATCTCTTTTTTGACATAGTAATAAACTTTTAACCAAAAAAATCGGTAGAATAGAGTCTGGAGAATTAATGGGTATTTATCTTTGAGAAATGTTGTAGGATCCCATTTTGCACAAAAAACTTATTCGTTGAATACTCTTTTCAGTTTTAAATGTCATGAAAAAAGAATAATTTTGAACAATTTTCCAAGAATCATAGTTGCTTATTTATCATTTTTTTTTTCTTAGCAATAATAAATTAAATGTAGCTCCCACTGTTCTTTGACCATTTTGCTTTCAGTAGAAACCTTGCTAAAATGGACATTCAAAAAATTTTCCAGTATCACATTGGTGTTTGGTCAAACTTCATTGGAAATGTGATACGGCTCGTGGCTTCTGGTTCATTCATCGCTCCCAATTTGAGGTACGTAAATTTGTTGCTTTCTGATAATATTTTTACGATTTATTATTGATAAAGAAAACGTGGTTTCCTAGAAATAAGACTACACTAATGAGATGAAAAAATAGATTGTGATGGAACCTTCTAGGACACAATTTTGACGTCAAAAATACAAAAACAACTGAATGATATCATTTGTGTAACAATAGTTATAAGCTGAAAAAATCGTTGAAAAGCTCGTAGTTTTGAATCAAACAAGTAGATTTTTGAAAACTATAATCGGTCAATTACATACAACCAGGAAAGTCATTATATTTTTGAGTATAAACGATGATACACTTCTAATTTTCTCTATACATTGCAGGTTCCCAATCGCGTTCACCGGCCAATCAATTGCTGCGTTTGCTCAACCGTTTGTTATGTTTTTACCAACAAAACTAGCAGCATACTGGTTTTCTGATAATGAGAGAGCGTTAGCAAACACATTGGCATCAATGTCAAACCCAATTGGAATCGCTGTTATGTACTCTATTGCGCCTGTTTTTGTCAACAAAGAAACACCAAATAATTTTTTCAATATGGTGAGAGAGATTACAATATTTTACACTCTCGGTATTAGAACTTCACAAGTCCTATAACGTAGACACATAGTTCATTTTCTTTTGTAAAACTGACGTGGTGAAATTTAACTAACATGTCAAAAAGGTTGAATATGTTTTGCTCGATCAGAAGTTGTCATGATTTTTTCTAAGGTGTCTGGATCCGTATTTTTCAAACATTTTTAGTTAAGCGGATTATGAACTTTCCGAAAAGAATACACCGTTATCAGGTAAAAACTGAGGAAGAAACTAGAGTGAAATGTTTCCTTTTTCATCAAATGACTCACTCTTGATCATGAATAAAAAAACTACATAAACTACTATGAACTATTTTCCAGAACATTGCGGTGACTATTGTGGCGATAATTCCGGTTTTCCTCTCAATCTTTGTTAACTCTTCGAAACCTCCAACTCCGGCTACAGCTTCGCGCGATGCTGATGTCCAATCACCACCATTTCTCGAAGGTGTCAAAAAGTGCTTCCGTTCTAGAGCCTTCATAGTTCTTGCAATCTGTCTAGGAGGAGGTGTTGGGCTTTTCAACGCTCTATACAACAATCTGCAACCCGCGCTATGTGTTAAAGGCTATGACCCAACTTTCAATGGAGGAATGGGAGCATTGTTAATTGGCTCCGGACTAGTGGGTGCAGCAATCAGTGGAATAATTGTGGACAAATGGGGACAGTTTGAAAGAGTTATGAAAATATCATTCTGTATTGCTGGTGTTGCTGCCGCCTCCCTCGCAATCTGTATCAATTATGAAAATGTGGGATGGTGGGTGATATTGTCAATTTCTATCTTTGGAGCAGCTGGTTTTTCAATCTTCCCGATTGGACTTGAAATGGGTGTTGAAGCTACTTTCCCTGTTGCAGAAGCTACTTCAACAGGGTTGATAATCATGATTGGGTGAGTTTGAATAAGCTATATCTTCACTTTATCTATTGTATGTTTCAGACAAATCCAAGGAGTATTTTATGTGTTGCTGACAAATATCGCAGTTGGCAAGCCTACACCACATGATTTGGCTATTCAAACGTGTGTGGATGCAAATCAAAATATCAATACTGTTCTCACCTGGAAATGTAAGATGGATGTTGGAATTGTGAACTTGAACAGAAACATTTTCAGGGCCATTCATCATTTGGCTCTGCTGTATATCTTTACTCATCATCTTCTTTGTTATTTTCTTCTGGCCAAAATACAAACGACGAAACTATGAGCAAGGACAAAAAATGGCGAAATCAAAAAACCATTTTATTATGGAAAATGAAAAAACTAGAGTTTAACTTATCATTGGTGATCTGTGATTTTTATTTCGTGTAAATATCCCATTCTGGATAACGGGTCTTTTTCTTGTGATAAATATAACTATATGAAATATTTGCATAAATCCTTTATACTGAAGACACTCCAATTTGGAGAAACTTACATCGAATCACGAAAAAAAACAAGTATATAACTATTCATCATCCAGAAGGTCACGTTCATGCTTTGCGTCCGACACCATTTTGTTGATAACTTCTATTGATTTTTTGGCCTCTTTGTAATCGTCATCATCTAGAGTTCCTTTTCCAACAAATTTGGCTTCCTTAGCAAAAGTCTCACAGATCTTGAATGAATCTTCATCGGCAACATCCAAGTAACTTTTAACCAATTTCGCATAGTTCACATAAATCTCCAAGCCACCTGGAGCATTTTTATCCTTCCACACTTTTTTTGCAGCTAACGTGACTTCGTAGAAAAGTTCCTGAAAAAAAAGAGTTGAATTACTTTTTTCATTGTAACGATTACTTTTAAACGATTCCAAACTTCATTTCTCTCTTCATCTCGTGCACATCTGTTTAATTTGCTGAAAATCTCGTAGATTGAGTCGTTGTATAAATCGAGCCAATCTGCCGATTTTCTGCAAAAAAAAATATATATATAGAGTTAAAGTTTGATAACTTACGTTATTTTGACACCTTCTATCAGGTTTAAACAAGCGAAACATGCGTCTTTTTTGTCCTCGAACGAAGCGCTGTAAAAAACTCGAAATTTCTGGCTGGTAGTTGAGAAGAATTATTCTATATTTGATTTAATTGAAGGAAGGTCAAGAAAATTTAAATGTATACAATTTTGTCATCAAGCACATCAATTATTGTTTGAATTCCACCATGCATTTATTATCTGATAGTCCGATATAAAGCTAATGTTTCATTTTTTGCCTAGCTCATAATACAATGACCTTAAGTTGTTTCGTCCAGATTCTACTTTTTAGACAGACAAGTTTAGAATTTGACAGAGAAATCGCAGTTCAGAAAAATTTTCTGCAGTTTTAACACTCCCACACTTTGAACATATGTTTATGATTTCTGATCCTTCTGAACTATATTCTATTTTATTATCTAATCATGAAAATAGGTTATAATAATAATAATGAAACACCGACAGGAGTACGATTACTATAACTGACCTTGTCAATTTTTCGCTGACGATTGTGTTTATTATTCTCATTTCATTTACGGAATATTCAACACCATCTTCTGATGTGAATTCTGAAATTGCAGCTATCGCTTCATCAACTTTTTCACTGTCCACTAAGTTTTGTGCATTTTCAAATGCACTTGTTCGATTGCTCATCTTGGTTTCTGGGTTTCTGGAAAAATATGAGATTGGAAGTACAAAAAACACAAAAAGCGAAAAAAAAGAATTTCAATTTCAAAGCTAGCATTTTAAAAAAACCTCCTAACTATTCACCAAAATCTGAAAATTAACTTTTTCAGTTGTTTTGGTCACCTATATGTACACTTATTGATTATTTAACCCAAAACAAAGGGAAACAAAATGAAAAGGATGAAAGAAAAAGCTTTGTCACAGGTGTTTTCATGCAATCCGATTCAATGGTCCATCTCATTTTTTGTGCGAAAAAATGAGAAAGAAAAGAAGATATGTTGTTTGTGTGTGGGGGCGTCCAGCAGAAATTACAACTTATAATTATACTCTGTGAATTTTTTCGGTGTCGGGAGATATGATAACTGAGGGTTTGAAAAATGGAGATATACAGTACATTTGTAGTTCAATAATCAATTTTTTTTAATATTGAAATATTCATTCTATAGAATATATGTAAAATGCATTGAGAGGCGCATTTAATTATTGAAATAATACTATGATATATGAATGAACTCGACTCAAGCCGAAAAAATCGACTCGCGAATAAGTCACAATCCGTTTGCTTCGAAACGTTTGTATTTTTATCGACTCGACTCGACTCAGAAAACATTTTTGAAAAATTCTGAAAGTTTATATTTTTGCTTGAAATTTTGAGATATTGATTTTTCACACTCACTTTTTTACGTGTTTTAAGTCAAAAAACGATTCGAACAGATTTTGCTGACACTTTGAAACAAGGAGTTTTTGGGTCTGACAAACACCGTGGTATTATCGGTTTTTCCCGTAAGCGAGCTGCATCCGACTTTTTACCTTTTTTACGTCGAAAATCGATTTGTCAGACCCTAAAACCGTTTGTCTCAAAATTAAAAAAAAAATTCGTTTCAATACATATATTTTTGACGTAAAATACGCGCAAACGAGGGTGCAGCTTCATTCTGATTCAAAAATAACATAACCATATTGTTCGCGAGACCCGACTCGAAGCAAACAGCTTGTGGCTTAGCCGCGAGTCGAGTCGTTTGTGTGTTGGACGAGCACTGTCATCGATCGTCGACCTCGCCCAGGAACGTGTTCATTCTTCGCCTTCAACATGATAGGACGCCGACAGGAGATAGGATGATCAGATGGACGCACCGAGAAATGCAGTTGAGATCTCCTTTCTCGAGATTCTTCTCTGTTCTCAACCTGCTTGCGTACCTCAGTTTGTGACTTGGAGAAGCGATTCGTCTTTTCCTTTCTTTTTCGAAAAAAGACTCCCAACGGCACTCTTTAGAGCCACCCTTACCGAACCCAACGGTCTTCTTTAAGGCCACCCCTTTCATGTCCAAACTTTTCTGATTTCGCTTTGCGGAAAATGACTAGTACTTAGCCTTTACGTGGCGAAAGGGATCAGGCAAACCTGGCTTACAACTTTAGAACGTGGAGATGGAGTCCCATTCAGCCAAGTTTGCACTAATCAGCCGGACACCCCTCCCGATCTGTCGTTCAATTTCTCCAAGTTGATCGTCAGAGAGGCCTGGTCTTCGGCCCAGCATACCAATGATTGGGTAACTAGGAGGAAAAACTGCTATTTCAATCTAATCAAAATTTGAATTTACAGCCCTTTTTCTTCTCATTAATCTCCTACCTCACATTGCCAAGTTAACTATGCTCACAAACCTCGGGCGAAGTACAAGGATTATGAAGTCGTTGTTATGAAATTGTTCGAAGTTTCAACAAAAACTGTTCTCTGATCAGATCGTCATACTAGAACCGCCTCACCAACTGCAGCCACAATTTTTGCGCAACGGTCAATTATGATACATTTCGAGAGTTGTTTCGTCTTCAAAATATTCTGGAAGCCAGCAGAATTTAAAGTGGGTTCAATTCACAATTGTGAAGTTTGCAATGAAAAACAAACTCACGATATCCATCCGGGAACCAACAAAACATTGCATGATCTCTTTTTGATGATTATTCAATATGTACTCAGTTTTATCATAGAAAGCATCACCAACGGCTATTCACATTTTCTATTTATATGAGAATAGTCTAATGGTGAATCTTCTATGATAAACTGTCATCGAGAAAAGTCAGCTTTTCGTCCATATAACTATAATCAACCATCAATCAGATGTAGATGCACAGACCCATTTTACAACAAATAATCCAGTGGTCAACCGATCAATATCCAAAGCAACTGCCAGATCCGAATACGATAGCATGATCGCGATGTGAGTTTTCCTATAACAAATTGGAAGAATTTATCTGACGATTGCCGCAAAAAATCTCACCGAAATGATTTCGTTTCACGAAGCAATTTCAGCCGTCCTTTCTGTCTTCTTTCACATCGAACAATAATTTCCTTCAATATTGAAACCTGAAAATCACTCACCAATCTTCTCGATATTGTCAGAATATTGTACCAGCTACTAGTTAAATAGATAATGTTTTATGATATTAGTATAATCTTGAATAAATTAAATAAAAACATGGCAAATCCACAAGAGAAACATAATAAACACACATTTTCGAAAGAAAAAAAAGGACGCTGCCTTTGTGCGATAGAGCGAACATGCTGCCTTCCCTTACACAGGGACGCTTTTTTTGTGCGTTCAATCAATTTCGTTTGTTTGTTTGTTCTATTTCTCTAGATTCTATATTTATTTCAATTGTTCTTCATATATCAATGAGGATATGGAATGAAGATGAGTTGTTCTATGTGAAAATTAAAAAAAAAACTTTAAATTTTCAGCTTGATCAGTTTGCAACTTCATGCTTCAATGTCGTGATTGGACATTTGATTCAATTTCTGATGGTGATTGATTTTCACGCCGGGATTCTCAATATATTGCTAATTGTTGTGAGCAAGATTATTTGGGACTATCACTCAGATGTACAAATCGTGGAAATGTTTGCTTATGTCATGTATTTGCTATCATTATATACACGAGAAAATGGGAAATATGAAAAGTTTGAAATATGAAATAAGAAGTTTTGGGTGAAACATATATACTGGTAAAAAACTGAATTATGTTCTTCACATAATTCTGAAGCTGAAAATAATTTGGCAGTGTGCAACGCTGGCGTCATTCAAGCTATCTTCTCAGAGACTGTTTGTTAAGAAACACAAAAATTTGCTGTAAGATGATCGAATCGATGAATTGAAAAGTATTTTTTTGTGTATGGTTCAACACTCGATAGTCAAACATGGTTCTGGGCTTTTTTCAAGCTTTTCTAGTAGGTGACCCACCAATGAGATATCCTCATGTGACTTGAAAATGTGAATATTCTTTCGTGGTGTTTCCTACGAAGAGATAGGCTGATTTTTGGAAGAAACCATAACCAGAAGAAAGTTTGACGAGTTTGTGGAATATGTTTCAGACGGATTTTCTTCAGTCTTGGAGCTGTTGAATAAATACATATTCTCAATAATCTATGTTTAATGGTTTCGTAAAATGAAAAAAGACCCGATTGATCGGTTATAACGTCCCAATTTGGTTTTTAAAGCTAATCGAATCAAAAATTCAGTATAAAAACAGAAAGGCAGAAATAATTTAACACAACAACATCGAACATGGCCATATTCTATGTGTTATTGTTTATCATTTTTCAAACAATTTGCCACTTCAGCGACGGAATTTTAATTTTCTGTGAATAAAGAAACTCCAGAATAAAGAATTCATCCGCTGATTTTCCAAAATACATTTCATATATTTGTTAAGTGTTTGGATTCTACACAAGCAGATTTTTTTTCTAGATTTGCTAGGAAAAAATCTAGCCTGTCAAGTTTCCAAGATTCTGGACTATTTTTTCACCATTTAAGGTGAAAAATATTAATACAAACATGATTAAAATCCTTTAAAAATTCCCAAATAATAGTTAAAGTTGTTTTAGAATTCGAAAAATATTTATATAATTTGATAATTTTAAAGGATTCCAGAAAATGTTGTGTATCAAGATTGTTTATTTTTCATTCTGAATTCCATCTATCTCAGCTTGTTAATCCTTTTCACCACAAAATAATTTTCTTTCGAATTATTTTTCGAAAACAATTTTCTGCATACATAAACACAAACATAAACCGCCCCTGCCAGTTTGTGAGACAGCATGAAGAATGAGGAAACGCAGGGTGTAAAGAAATAAAAATGGTCCCTGTCGACATTGCTAGGCAAAAACAAAACGTTACCCGAATAGGAAAGAAGATAACTAAAAAGACAATACATTTTTGAAGGATGTATATTACGTGAGCTCTGAATGATAATCTTTACTACATAATGATTTTAGTAATTGTGTTAGCTATCGGTTACATGCTTGTTCCACTATTTTTTTTGACGATTTCCTGTCAATGTTACTACTAAAGAACAATAAGACATATTGTTCTTTAGTACTCACTTAGAGTATGAAATTAGAAAACAACTAAAATAATGAGCAAGTTTCAAGTATAATTAAAAAAAATTAAATTTATAAAATCACATAACAAAAAAATGGCACTTTGTGAGAAATGTGAGTTTTAATAATGTGTTTTTAATTTGTTCGGCAAATTCTTCGAACAAATATAACTGATCGAACAAACAGTAACTGGATAATAACATCCAACCAGCAAATCACCATTATCCATCTTAAGTTGGCAGTGATTTTTCAAACCCTCTAAGCGCACTCCACATTCATGCAAGCTGAAAAAATGTTTGAAAAAATCGAGTTTACTTGGAACATACAATTGATCATCGGTCATATTATCCTCACATAGTTTGTAGATATCGATATCCAAGTTTTTGAAGCTCTTTGGCATTTTCTAAAAACGAAACAATGAAGTATTATAAAAAGTATACAAAATTCACCTTTAAATAATTTGTGATTATTGATAGATGAGAAAAATGTAACCCTGTTCTCAAATATTCTAGCTTTGGACTTTTTTCAAGTAAATGAGTCAGATGATGAGGATCGATTTTGCCGCTGTTTGAGAAGAATCTCAAATTGTCGTAGAACAAAGTAGGCACATCATAAGACCTGACCGAAATATCCAAAAATGTCGAATTCTTTTGCAATGAACGCATCAGCTCAGAGTTCATTGAGTCGGTATGAATCGATATCTGGTTTATATTCCAAGAGGTATTTTCTAAATAGTTTGATGGCAGAGTGTAATATGTATTCAGTTTGTTGGATTCAATGAAAGCATCTAGTTCAATAGCTGGATACCTTGAAATTTGCTCGATTTTTCCTTTCACTGTTCTTTGAATGTCGTACTTCTGGAAAATAATTTTCTTTATGTGTTACATCAAACAAATCGAAAGGTCAGAGAATGAACTAGTTGTGTGAGCTACTTCCAAATATGAACACAAACGTTAACTTAAATCATTTCAGTATGTAGAACTCACTTGAATGTTTTCAAATTCGAAAAGTGTTATTTTCAAATCAAGGGATGGCCGAGGAAAAACAATCTGCAAAAAAACTGTTGGTATTTTTTCTCAGATTTCTAACTAACCTGTTTGGAAGCAATCAACACTTTGTCAGCGATCAAATTTTTAATAACTTTAAAACTGTATCGAGTATGTTTTTCCGTTCCATCGTCTTGAACAAACTGAAAAAAAACAACTGGTATTTTAGATACTGAATTTTTGAAACTCACCTTTTTGATATGAATATTCTTTGAGAACGACATTGCAAATCTATAAAATAACCGATAACGGAGGTTTTGGATTATTAGTAAATAGAAGGTCACTACGCCTCGCTGCAAAATAATATGCAAAGGTGTGCTAGGTAGTAATTATGTGGACAAACTGATCTATTGAATAAACAAAATAAAAGGGCACTATTGTTTATTGACTCATGAAATATGTTTGTAATAAAAACGCAAGATTACGACTTGTTTGGAGATTAATCTCAAGAAGAAAATTTAGTACATTTTTGAAAACTACTTTTAAAAAAAGTGCGTCTAAAACATAAGTTATTGTTACTAGGCAACGATCAGTTCAACTTGCAAGTTAGAAAAACTGAAAATACAACCGGTTGAGTTGTAAACAATGTTATGGTTATTCGATACAATAGTTTATACTCCAAAGCAAGTCGAATTATAACAAATAAAATTTGCATTTTCAACAATATCAATGAAAATTTAATGATAACACATGAAGCGTGTCCCAAGGACTGGGGTTCAATTTTTCACATATTTGTAACAAAAAAAGTTTCTTATTTGTTATGAAAAAGTTTGATGCGATTTGTTTTATGATTCAAATACTTCATATACTATTGACCTTAGACTTGAGACCAGTCGACAATCACAAAAAAACCGAAAAAAATCAAAGGTTGGGTGAAGGAAATGGGCAAGTTGATCTCAAGTGTAAGAAAACGTTCTAGTAGTACTGAAACGATATGGATTTTTCACCTAAACGGGGAAACACAGCCTAATTATTTTATATTCTGCTTTCGGACGCCTATCTGAGAATGTGTTGACTATTTATTTGGTTCTCGATTCTCGGTTCAGTGGGAATTCAAAATACAAATTCATGTATAACTGAATGATGTGAACATGTTGTCAAATTCAAATAATACAAAAACACAAAGTCTGTAAAAATATTCAGATACCCAAAGTTCCCCCCTGAGAATTTTTCTAACTATGTGGAAATTGTTGCATCTGGTGAGGTAGGAAATAGTATGAGGGGAATTTGTAAGTAAAAATTTTGTACTAGAGATATTTGGGGTGAAACACATTTTTCTGTTAAAGTGGGAATTGTTTTTCGAAAAATAGTATCTCAGCTGAAACATAACGAATTCAGTTGGTTAAAAAACTGTTTTGAAGGAAAATTGCTTTGGTTTTTTTTTTAAATAAAAACTGTTGCATGAAACATAATTTGAGCTTTTGGAACCTATTTTTTTCTACGTATAAAGTTACGTATATGCACATTTTAGAATATGGGGTTAGCCTTGCTCTTTCAAAAAAAAAACATGAAAAAAATCTCAAACTTTTTTTGGGTACAGGACCTACATTTTTCCTGTGTAGACTTTTGTACACTCATCATACGGGATTTTCGTACAGTTTTTAGGGAAATCTTTTACGTTTTTATAGTCAATTGTTGTACATTTACTATAAACCACGGTTCTCTTCACACACTTTTTCATTCGATTTTATCAAACTGCTTGAAATACAAAAAATCTCAGTTTTCTCGTATTGCGGGTGGGATGAATTATTTGTTTGGGTAACGGTAGCCATCAGGAAAGTTTTGTGAGACCAATTGTGTAAGCCAACCATGTGTTTATTCAACCTTAATTGTTGTGTTTTTTTTTATATTAAAGGTCTTTAAGAAATATGAAGTGTACACGTTTATTACGGTAATGTGACAAAAAGTCCTTCATGAAAAAACGAAAAAGCATATTTAAACATTTCTGGCTGTATGAAGAGTGATAGAAAACGGAAAAAACGAAGAGCATGATTACAGAAATATGCATATTACTCAATAAAAACCTGATTTTCATAATTTTTAATTACGAAACAAAAAAAAAGAGCTTAATTGAAGTCATCAGGATCAAAATTATCGCAATTCCAGACAATGATGAACATTTTCTCATCATCATTTTTGATTCTCTCATCTGTTTTGAATGTGATTTTCGCTTTCCTATCTGTATCTCGTTTTTCTAGCATAATGTTCTTCAAACTATTGTATTCCTGAAAATAAAAAAAGATTGAACATTTGTGAGATACTACGTGATCAGACATTTGAACAGCCACGAAGTGTTGCTGGTTCCTTGTTGGTTATTTCAATTTTGAGGAATTCATCTGTAATAAAATATTTTTAAATTCAAACTATGATTTTTTTCAACCTTCGGCATCACAATTTTTGGTTTTGTCCATGCTTCCAATATTGAGCATTTGAATCAAAATGCTGCAGGAGTGACTCATCGGAGGATGTATTGTGAAGCTGAAAAATAATTCATGTTTTCGTTGAAACTGTTTTTCTCACATCTGTGTTGAAAAAGTTGAGTTTTTAACATTCGTTATTGTTCCATGCAAACCTTGGTCTTCGGAAAATATAAGAGTGTCATTTGTTGCAGTTTCAACCGTATGGAAACTGCCTTGATATTTAACTTTCTCTAACTCTTTAACACCAGTTTTTGTTGAAACCTGAAATAATTCATACTCATTTTTGATTGAATTACAGATCACGCTTCACCTTTACAGAGCTACCATTCATAGTTAAATACGAAACAAACTGTTCACTTCCACCACAATAAAACAACGAACTGTTTCCATATCCCAGTATCTCCAATGAGTTTTGACTGCAATTCTCGATATCCTCTGTTTTATTGTCAGATAAGACAATTTCAAGGAAATAGAAATGTATTTGTTTTGATTCACTAGGATTTATAATATTTCCAATCTCAGTGGTACATGTTGCATTGGCTTCCAAATTTCGAGGACTTCGAATGTTTCCATATCCAAATTCGTTGGTATCAATAGTACGGTTACAACCTTAATGTTGATCAGGTTGGAGTAAAAAGAAAAAAGGAATGGACTAGAATTTTTTTTTTTAATACAACAATTCAATAAGATTTTCTAAGGTTTTTTTAATCAAATGTGTTTGATAGAATATAAATACAAAAGTCTTACAAAGGAAGTTCTGAACTTCTACTTTTAGCATTTTAATAAAATTTGCTATCATTAAGGTATATTTTTTATCCGCCTGGAATTTTTGTGAAAAAAAGATATGAATTTTTCGACATTTTTATACTACACTTTAAGCATACGCATTTTGAGAGAAAGTTCAAAGTAGAAGTTCACGAATCTCCCTTGTTAGTTTCAAACTTGCTCACCGTTATTTTGATAATAGAGTATTTCGAGAGCACTTTTCTTCTTATGTTGTAGTTCAGTAACAATTGTTATAGACACCCGAGTTGTCTTTGAATAATATGAATGTATTTTTTCATTTGCACATAATCTAACTGTTCGACCATGTTCAAAGTTCGTTTGACACTCTGGACATCCCATACGCCCAACGTCTTGTATTGATATATAGTTTTTCTCACAATCTTCCAGTGGAAGAGTTATATTTTTGAATTCAATGACAATTGGTTCATCGACGTTTCCGATAAATAAAAATGTACATCTTTCATCCACTTTTTCAAGATTTTCGTTCTCTTCAACTATCCCAGATGTGTATGAGAATGATATTGGTCTGTCCAATACGGGAAGTATGCGACCACAACGATCTGCAAATTATATTCCATCAAGGTTATAATATATTGCTTACTGTTTTCTCTTGAGTATGTGAGATTGAATCCTTTCCAACTGCCACCAATGTGAGAAACAAATGTAACAAACACATTACTAGTAGAGCTCACTAAATCGTAAGATGGAATTATTACTCCTGAGCAAAGTTTTGGTGTCAACAATGGAGAATGTTCACTAAATCCATCTATAATTGTCAAAGAGTCTGATTGGCATTGCTTCTTTCCATTAGATAGCGTCGTTGCATTATGAGTGTCAATTTCGGATATTCGAATTCTTATTGATCCCTCTGCTAAATGAATCCTCCATCTACATTCAAGAAAACCAGGATAGATTCCATTTTGATCTCTTGGTAAGACTAATGACTGCCATTCATCTGTTGCATATAGATCTCGACCACATTTCATGGATGAGGTCACAATTATTTTGAAAAGCAATGATTTCAGGCTATGATGGTTAACCAGTTGGATAATAAGATTCGAAGAAGTTGTACGAATTTTGTAATCAGGCCTGTAATGAGTAAAACAATTCAATCAAAAACCAATTGAAAAACATACACGTGTGAAGATCCGTAAAACCTTCCGATTGATTGGCTTTTTTCAGACGAATCGAAAAATTCCAAATAAGTCGGCTTATCAGTATTTTCATACACATCGAAAAACTCAAACGTTGACACCAATACCCGATCAGAAGACGTGCTTATATTCCAAATACACTCCAAATCGTTATGATCAGAAATACTCATTATACGGCTTTCAACTACACTCGAGAGTTTAGTTTTCTCACTCAAATATATTGTTTCACCACAAGCTAAATAAATAAAATTTGAAAAGAACAAAATTCAGTTACAATGACTCACTGCCTCTTTCATACTCGATTTTGAATCCTCTATTCTTTTTCATAGCGCCAGCATAATTTTCTTTTGTATTGAAAATAATTTTAACTGGTTCTCTGTAATAATGATGCTGGAACTCTTCACAGAACGTTAAGGATATGCCAGTAATCATTCCTACAGTTTGGAAAGTGTCTTCACATTCTCCATTCTTCTTGGAAATATCCATATCTTGTCCTATGATGGCAACATAATCACCCTTTTCGGCATTTATAATATATTCACAATCTTTATTTTCGTTTGGATAACCATGTGGATAGTGTGGTGATGTGATGACTCCTTTAGATGAGGTGTAATTTGCACCACATACAGCTTGCCATTCCAATTGGAATCCTCTTCCCTCCGTTGTGTTGTCAGAAACAAAATTCAAGCTGATTCTTGATGTCTGCGAAGGCCAGTCTGGAGGGTTATAAACTCCACAAAGTGGCTCTTCGACTTTTGTTCCATCATGAATTGTTTTGTATTCGAAATATCTGTATTCTGCTGTCCATTTGGAAAATTGAGTTATAACAAGTTGATCTTTTTCACAGTTTTTGGATTGTTGTATATTAAAATATTTGTAGTGGATGAGAATGTGATATCCAGCAGGTACTTGAATATCCCAAATACAATTTTGGTTTGGTTTATATTCTTTTAATGTAGTAGGATAATGTATGACTCCTGACATCGCTCTCTGATGATACCCACATGCTGAAAAATGTTGTTTTAAAACAAAATAATATATCAGGTGACCTTTGACAGATGAATAGTCTTTATTCGGAACAGTGAAATATATCTTTTGTTGTTAAAGTTTCAGAAAAGACGTTATGAAGTGGTATTTAGCATAACAATCTACGTTTCTATATAATGACATGAAATCTCTGAAGTCATCACACACTTTTTACGAAACCAAGCTAGTTGTAGTACTCATGAATAAACAAATTAACTCACTTTCATTTTCATTCACAAATTCATAATCCAATTTCCAACCAGCTTTCTCAGCAGTTTCATCTGTTAACCAAACAACTGTAATAAATCTACTCTTTGATAGGATTTCCTTGAATTCATCTTTCAAAACATCGTGTCCATTGAACTGACTGGAAGCCTTTTCTGCACTTGTTTGACAATATGAATGTATTTCATTCAAATCTCCTTCTCTTCCTGTTAAAATTTTTCATTATGTTTTTTTTAACGTAACTGAACAACCTTCTCCAATTGATAATTTGTCTCCTTTACAATCATTTTTATAATGAATATCCATCTCAGTTACTCTAATTTTCACTTGTTGACCTGGTGGAGCTTCGATCAACCACTGACACTTTGAGTTTGGCAAATAATTCTGGTTTTGTCCATAGTTTGGGCTTGTTATACCTTCGCCGTTTTGTTCTTTCAAATGCCCGCCGCAATCTGAAAGTCAATATGCAACTACACATTTTAAAAACCTTATCTTACTTTGGAATTCAACATCTATGAAGTATGTAAGGTTATTCTCAATCTGCCATCTTTGTATGTAAAACAAGTCCATTTCTGTGTTCACACTTAGAATGTTTTTCTCATTAATTTTTTGATTTTTATCACATAGTGAATAAGGTTCGGGGTGATAGTGTATTGGACCGTTCGCTGAAAAAAACAAATTTACAACATGGGATGGGAAACATTTGAAACTTCACATTTCATTTTTATGTAGAACTGTGGACAATGTTGATTTTCTTGAGCAGATTCTGTTGTCATTACCATTTTTATATTCATGGTTTTATAGTTATTAGGAGTTTGAAGTTTAATATGACAGAATCCTTCTGAAACAATATTTTTGAAACCATAGAACATTTGAGTCTTACTTTTTCGATCAATTTTTGATGTTAGTCTACCAACATGAACAAACTCGATGGTTTTGTTTTCATTAACAAGCATTGTACATCCTGACATTTCGTCTGTTGCAGGAATCTTGAAGTTTAACATTTTAATCATTAAAAAAAGGAAAAATTACCATTCGGTAAGTTATAATAAATGGTGTGAAAAGTGAAGATATTTGTTCAAAATTCTTTTTCTCCATAAGATGTCTGGAATACCAATCGTCATACACCAGATAAGCAGAATCAGAATAAGTGAGAATAGGAGTTTTTTCATCGTCAAAATATCTATTCAATTTGAAATCCCCAGGATATTCATCAGTGTCAGCCACCTAAAAGATATACTAGGACATTCAACATGATTGTCCATACCGTTATGTACAAAAATAGTGATTTGTCGTTCTGCCTATGGTGATAATTTTCTTGACCTGTGAACTTCAATTCAATAGCGTATACAAACCCAATTTTCGCTTGCAATTTCCAATAACATTTCATTCTCTGCAGAATTGTATTAGGATATCCAGGTAAGGTTATGTTTCCAGATTCATCATTTATCACACCACCACATTCTGTTTATTTTTTGATTTGCATTTCAAGGAGAGAAAAACTCACTTTCTTTACTCAATCGGAAAGTTATTTTGAATCCACATTTTCCATTATCACAAAGCTGAGTATTCTGAAACAAAACAAGTACCGCTTATATCCCTAAATTGATCAGCTCACAATAGTTTTTGTTGAGTTCATTACAACAGTCAACTCATTTGAACTACTTCTTATAAATTCGTGGGTAGTTTCATAATTGCAATTGTTTTTAATATATCTCGTCGAGTTCTCTTCACTGATCATCAAAAGTGACGATTGACAAAGTGAATAACCCCAAATGTCGTTAACCCTGGGAAACAAAATCTTGGTGTACCAATTGAGATAATAAATGTACTAGAAGAGAGGTATTTCTGAACTTACTTGAACTCAATCATATGGGTGTTTTGACTCCGAATTTTCCATTGACAGTTGATTGGGATTTTGAAAATGTTTGGATAACCGGGTGACATTAGAATACTTTCTTTTGCTTTTTCATTTAAATTAATTAACCCTCCGCATGTAGCTAGTTCAACTGTCGCAGCGAATTTGTTATAATCGCCATCCTTTCCTGTGTGAAGTCGCATGAACAAGTAATTTCCCGACGACGAAATAGTCGAAGGTGCATAATTACCACTATATGTCCCGATTAATGGAGAGTGTATAGATGAACCATCTCGAACTTCAACAAAATTCTCATCACTGAAACTTTTTGATGTAAGATTTTTTTTAACAGAACTAACATTTCATCTTCATATCTTTTTCTGAAACTGAATATATTTTGTTCGAATGATAACATTATTTTATGCCCATTTGGTGCAGATATAACATATTCACATTCTGTTGAATATGGGATAAACTTTGGATATTCCGGAGAGTAAATTGTTCTTGAAGGGTGGTTTTCATCAATTCGAAGAATTTCAGAAGGACATTCTGCTATTTTCTCAGATATTTTCATTCGGAAACCAGTGTGATTTGATGGTGTAGAGCGGAAGCCTATCTCAACGTGGTATGATGGAATATTGAATGATTTGTTATTAGCTAAGGTTTCCAATGATCCACACATTACAGAAGTTTCAAAATCATATGATTTCTAGAACGTTGTAAAGTTGATATATTATAATCAGTGTTTGAAACTCACAATTTTCAAATAGTTCTCTTCACTGCAAGATTGATTCTTTTCGATGTCCAATTCAATCATTTCAATATTATAACCTCGACGACTTTCTGAATAAATTGACCACTTACAGGCCCGAGTCTCATTAGTAGGTGGACTAATCAACTGATACTGTAAGTTGGAGTTTATTGGTAGATAAAAGGTGGACTTGCATGCTAAAAATGTTTGATATTGAAAAGCATTGTTACTTCTTGAGTTAACTCACTCAAGCGATAAAGCAGTCGGAATCCTGTTCCATGATCTTGATTATCCGTGATGAAATGAATTTTTAAGCGATTTCCGTCAGACCTCTGATATGTTTTGTTTGAAATGGTTAACTGACAGTGTCTTTCCTCAGCGTTGTACCTACCGCTGAATAAATAAGCAGATAGTAATTAGTAGTTAAGTTTTTTCTGTTCAAAAACTTCTTGGTGAGCACATCTATTCTAAAGTTTTTTTTTTATTCAGCGATTTCTTTGATGAAATGGATGTCCCAGAATATATTAAAGACTACTGAATGAAATAATACGGCTGAAAAATTCAGTTTAAAAAATTCTGATCTAAAAACAAATGAAGATTTTGCCGCAAAAGGATTCATCAATTTTTTTGACCCTGAAAATAAGATAGTATTATTATCAAAACTACTTGAGCAAAGTTTTCCTTAAAATTTTGATGAAACTTGAGTGTCTCATATTCATCTAACAGACATTGTATTTTATGTTGATTTATCTAACGGACTTTGTATGTTATCCTTGTATGTATATTATTCTGGTACTCGCATATCATTTTAAAATCTTTGTTTTCCTTTGTAACCGAGATAAAAAACTAAAGACATTAATTGTTGTAAATTCAGCGAAAAATCCCACAAACTTACTCTCCTTCAATTTCAATATAATCTGTCAAGCACTCTTTCTCGTTTCCCAAATCCAATTTCTCAAAGCGGAACTCGATTCCAGTGAATTCGGCATTTTCAAACCGCCAGAAACAATGCAAATTGTTGTCATAACCCTCCACTGCTTCTTCATTCTCATTCAATAGTTTTGAAGGGTTTTCTAGGAACTGCCAATTCCAAGTTGCTCGCAATGTACTTTCACCACAATCGCTATATTTTACTACTCCATTGTCTATTTTATATCCCTTTTCCACAGTTTTCCAGACTATTTTATAATCATCTCCTTTTTCAATTTTCACTTCAATGATAGCTTTTGAAAATGGGAGAATTAAGGTTTGATCTGGCGGATTGTCGGTGATGGTTCGATAATTTTTCAATTCAGGCTCCGCATTTTTGTATGCATACTCATCAGACTCGGCGTTTTCGTTTTCTGAATCCTCATAATTGTCATTTTCTTTTTTCACAAATTCATAATCGTCATTCTCCTCGTCATCAGAAACTCCATTGATTTTTATATAAGATGATTGTGACAAATAGACATTACTTATTTCAAGCATAATATTTCCCTTAAAATTGCTACAATAGTTTCAGAAATTGATTTAAAAAAACTCACATTTTCGTTACCAAGTTCATATTTATATTTATACGAAGGCACTATATCTGGTGGTGTCAAAATTGAAGATATCTGTTTACCAGAGGTTCCGGCAACCTTGGTCAAAAATGCGTCAAAGTTATATTTTTCGTTTTCAATAGCGAGATTTGATCTATATTTCAAGTGAACATAAAGAGCACCACTAATAAACGTTTTTTGTTCTTCATCGAACACACATTGATGTGACAACAATTTTCCGGTTGCGTTATTTTCTCGAAGTTCTATATATGAATCAGAACAACCTTCCGACTGTGGTAGTTTGTATTCTCTATAAAACATTAATTTTTTTTAATGTAAAAACTTCCTTAGTATCCACTTGTTTTTATATAATCGAATTTTCTAACTAATTGATTACAAGTTCATTCGGTCAATTGTTCCAAAGTAAAGAAAAATTACCTGATCAACAACTCCACTGAGTTGCCTAGTGTGGAATTAATATACCACTCACAATCCTCGTTTTGCTTCTCTAACTTCATATTCATATTTTTAAATCGACCAGTAATCAATCCGCCACAAGCTAATTTTTTTTCATTAAAAGTAGTTAATTGTTTCTTCACTCACCATGATCTGTCAGACCATATTTGATGATTATTTGAGAGTGTTGTTCACTACACCCTTTGAAACTGAACATCAAATTATCTGAAGCTTCATATTCGAGAATTTCATGAAACATAAGATAATCCGTTGATTTTAAGCTACCATCCGCATAGACGACAACATAGCCTTCTTCAGTTGGGTCACTTGAATTCCGCCGAATATATAGAAAGTCTTCAATACTCACATAAATTTTTGTTTCTCCTTAAAAATGGTGTTGTTGAAGTTTTAGGATTTAGGATTTCACCTTTCTCTGGATTGCGGATCGTCACATTACATTCTGATCCATTGTAGTGATTTAAATACATTGTTTTTAAATTTTCTGTTGCATTAACAACACCCCCACATACACGTCGCGCTGTCATTTGGAAACCAATCTGTAACTTCAAAAATATTCAAAATCGATAGAAAATACAACCTTTTCTCTGGCATCATCTCCATCTTGGTAAGCAAACTCTTGGACACCACCGAATGAGATAAGCGATGATTTTGAATAGACTTCAAAGTACTTAGATGATGTGTCGTTACAAATAACGTCCAAAACTTTTGGACGGTGTCTGAAAAATTGAAACAGTTTATCCGTGTATGGTTTCAAATGTTTGTTTTTAATTTATAACATACTTCGAGTCTCCTTCATAAATTATCAACACGCCAGATCTAAGTCTTCCATGTCGTCCTGTTTTACAACTATAATCAGATTCAATTTCTGCCAATGGATGAGTGATAAATGATTTTGAATGTGGAGCAAAAAATTGTTCTAATTTCAACTCGATATGATATCCAGCATCTACCATGAAGAGCCAATCACATTGAGTTCCAGGAGAATATTTGGATGGATAGTTTGGACTGTGAATCGAATGTTCATCATCATTGTTCACTAAAAGAAATAGTAGAAATGACAAAGACACAAAAAACACTCTCACATTTGATTTGATGAGTACATCCTTCATTTTCTCTAGCTTCAACAAATTCAACCTCTGCATCGAAGTATAAATCTCTTCTCATTTTTTGACGGTTTAATGACATATATATAAAAACCTCATTGAAATCAGAGAGGAAACTTTCCTTGCCATCCAAACATTTTGTTTTACGAGGTATTCCAGAAGAATTCGTCCGTCCTATAAATATTGCTAATCCCTCAAAAGAGTCAGGCTCGTAGTTGCAATCTTTTTTTGAAGAAAACGCGAATGAATTGATGGTCAAATTGATTCTCGTTCCAACGGGTGCTACGATTTTGTATTGACATTCAAAGTGATCATATGATTCATCAATATCTTTTTTATATATCAAAATATTTTGAGGAGTTCGAATATCTCCAACACATCCAATTGTAGAATAGCTCAGCGAAAATCCACTTTTTGGATAGTAGAAATGATAAATTGTAGCGGAGGACATTTGCAATATGTTGTGTTTCGACTTTAACTCAACTGGGACAATTTCACCACAATAAGTATTGTTCTTTGATTCTTTTTCATTCCCATTATTATCCATGATTATTGCAGTTTCCAAATCACTTTCGTTGACCTGTAATTTATATTTTGTTGATTTAGTTAATCACGACATTATTCTGAAAAAAAACCAGTTGATGCTTTGTTATGTGAGTTTGGAGTACAATCCTATGTGTAATCGAAACTAACTTTCAAGTAAAAATGTGTGCACATTTTACCATCCCTCGAATTATTTGGTATATTGAATTCGTTCACTTTGACCACTATGCGATTTCCGATAGGTACACGTATTCTCCAACTACATGGTTGTCTTGTTCTCGAATATCCGATTGATCCGAATGGTTCCGTCATATCTATTTCCTCACACTTCATTCTCCAACTGGCTTTGAATCCTTTAAGTTTGTCATGAGCATACTGATAATACTTTATAATCAACTCGTTTCCAATTGAGTTTACAGGAACATCATCACTTTTATCATGACAGTATCGTACAAGAAGCACTGAATTGTCGTTAGACTCGTCTACGACCTGAAAATAAATACTTTCTACGTGATGAACATTGAATGAACTCTCACATCTAAATGAGATTGAGAATTTATACAGAATCCTTTAAATTTATCAACCCCATTGATTGTACCAATATCATCGAGTGATTTTAATTGGAATTCAATTCGATTTCCTTGAGGCACCAAAATTCTCCATTCACATTCACTATTATACACAGATGGGTGAGGATAATTTGGAGAAGTAATAACTCCATTTGTGCCAGAACTTGTTTTACCACAGCCCAAGTCACTTTCATATGATATACTAACGTCGACTTTAAAATGATTGTACACAATAACAAGGGCAAGATGGGAAGATGTAATGATTGGATTCGAAAATGAGGTAAGAAGCCATCCGGATTCTCGTGTTGGCCCGTCAAAAATGTCGATAGAAACATGATCAGTAGAGATTTCTTTGAAAATTATTCTGTTCCCTTTCTCCACATTGATATGAAAAACACAGAATTTTTCCCAGTTTGGAATTGATATGATTCCTGCTGATTCGGTTATTGTTTTCTCGCATTTTTCTTTGGAAACAAACTCGAATCTGGAAATGTTGATGAAGAAAAAAGAGATTTTCAAGCTCATTGGTTCAACTTTTGACCTTTTATCGACATTTTCTTTCAGGACGATTAACTTGCAATGATAGAATAACTTTGATTCAAGATAATTACTCTCAGTTTATACATTTTTTGTGGTCTTTAATATCCTCCCAACTCAACTCACCTTGCACTAAATCCTCTAGCTACACCATTTTTATTCCAGCGAGCTGACATTCGTTCTTCACTTGTTACAAATCGTACCAGCATTTTTTTAGTGTCGCTGAAAACTGGTGGATGCTGCGTAGAACCACAGAACTTAGCAAGGATTTTTCCATCTATTTGCCAATTCGTGCTATATTCGTAGATCTCGACACGATCTTCCAAACATTTATTAGCATTTTCGGGTTCATAGCGAGAGATTCCAAGATCAAACTCATCGAAAGTTAGTTGTATGCGGGTAGAATCGTCGTCAGTCGTGATATGATATTCACAGATACTTTTGGCGGGGTATAGCGACGGATAGTTTGGAGATTCAAATGTATGAGAAGTCTCATTTGAATAATAACCTCCACAACCTGAAAAAGTTTCTAAAATAAGATTTTTCAGTATCATGATCACTTACTGAAGTCAACAACTTCATATTCAAACGATAATCCTTTGAATGTGTTTTTACCATCACTTACGACTAGGATTTCTAATGGCTCATTAACGTAGAATGATATGGTTTCGTTGATTTTGAAGTTTCCTTTCTTGCAAAAATATTTCTGGTTTTTTGCACGATTATGAATCAGCCCTCCTTTGAATTCAACATAACTACCTTCAATATCTGTTGAGTTATATGTTTCACATTCGGATTCTTCTATTGTGTCTAATCGAATATCTTTGAATTTGATAAGGATGTAAGTATGAATTGGTGCATCAATTTTATAAACGCAGGTTCTGGCTTCACCACCATATGGGAAATTCCATGTTTGAATAGATCCAGTTCTTCCACTCAGTTCTCGCGCACAAAGTAGTTCATATTCTACCGAAAATCCACGGCCTTGTTCAGAAAAGTTTGAATGAAAACTTAAAACAGCGTTTGGAGATTTAATTTTAATTTGTTCTCTAGGTTGTTTCGAATTACAAAACTGATCTACGAGTTCACCGCTTCCAGATGATATTCTCAAATAACTTGAAGAGCAGTGCCCGCTTTCTGAGTTTCCGGGGGATCTGATATCAAAGTCAATGAACGTCAATACAATCCACAAGTCATTATCCTTAACTTGATCACTGAGCACACCAGCACCCAATATTTCATAAGTACAATCTATATGTGATGGATATAAGTTTCCATAGTTTGGAGATGAGATAGTTCCACGGAAGCTCGCAGATGAATCCTTGTTTTCATATGTCTGACCGCATGGAATTTCGGGAGTGATGAATTTATAGGGCAAAGAAAACCCGCGAACCGTTGTTTGTTTGTACTCATTTGTTGGTCGAACCAAGAACACGATCATCAAAAATGGACTATTCGAAACAATAACTTTTTCGTCAGGGTTATCAGAACATAACGTCTGAACCCTTTGGTCTGTATAGAACCCATCGTGAATCATCAGAACATTTGTTGAACACTTGTACTTTTCACTTGATAGCATTTTAAACCTTGGAATTGTTAACTGAACTCTCTTATCAGCTGGAGCTTGAATTAACCATATACAGGTAACATTGTTTGTGTTTTCAGGAAGAACTATATTCCCTTTTGGACTCGTTGCAGTATACCCACATTCTGTAAAATGTCAATATGTATATCGAATATCGCAACGTGTCTAACTTCTTGGTATAAATTGGTATTGAAAACGAAAATCGCCTGAACGTCCTTTGAATTCCAGTAGAACATTTGAAGTTGGAAATATCATCATTTCACTCAATTTTGGTGCCTTGAAAAAAACAGTTATTTTTTAAACGTTTTTTCTTAACACCTTACCAACTTATCACCGTTTTCTCCACAAAACGTTTGGAATATCGGATGATTCTTGTTTGGACCATTGTACAGCTGCAATGATTTTAAATGTGTCTTACAGCATACGCATTTTTATTAACAGTCCACTTTTTACTCGAATTCACTCTAATACTCACAGTTATTTTTCCAAGTGTAGTTTCGCAATCAGTTGGACCAGGCTTAGTTTTTTGCATATTATCGAACTGAGAAAAAGTTAGTCCCAGAAGATGTTTCTCTCCCTTCCTGTTGAAAAAAACTCGACGGAGTTGTGTTTCATCTGTGCAAGGAATAGAAAGATTAAATAAAGATAAATCATCTGTCAAATGAATGTCATGTTGTCCATCAATGAATTCACACTTTTCACCATAATATCTAACATCACAAACACAAGTATGTGTATGGTCTTCGCGAATTTTACAAACACCATGATGACATGGATTTGAGAAACAAGGAGATGCCTAAACAATGAGAAGAGCATACATTTTTGAAGGTACATGTTTTCAAACCTTTTCACAAGAATCACCAACATAGTTTTTATCGCATTGGCATCGACATTCAGTACCATTTGTCTGAAATTTGACATTTACTATAGTTTTCGAGCTTACATTAGCTTACTTGTTTGAATCCACCGTTGAAACATTCTTTATTTGCGCAAGTTTCCTCGACACATTCATTCGTATCATGATTAAATGTTTTACCACTCTCACAATTACATGTGTAGAGAGAATCCAATAAATGATTGTTTGATACACAAGTGGCTGAAGAAGGACAATTGTTTGATAAGCAAGGATCATCTTTTGTGCATCTCTTTTCACTATCGCCTGAATATCCTGTCGGACACTCTGAGCATTTGAAAGATCCTGCGAGATTTATGCATTTTGCCTCAGGTGCGCAAGGACGAAAATGTTCGTTACATTCATTCAAATCTTCACATTTTCCTCCAATCACTGAAAAACGAAATGTATGTGCATTTCCCTGTTCTGATGATAACGTACTTTTGTATCCTTGTGGACAACCGTTACATTGAAACGTTCCATCAAGGTTCAAGCATTGAACTCCAGGATGACAAGGATTTTTATCACACTCATCAATGTCTACGCAAATTGGATTCGTTTCCTCGTCAATCAACTTGAAACCAGTTTCACAAAGACAGGTGTAAGAATTGCCTTTTATAACACAGTGTCCATGTGGACCACAGATTTTTTGATTTTGTATGCAATATGATGATTGGAACTCGCAGAGTGGACCGTGGAAACTGGTTTTACAATCGCATTTGTATCCGTTTTTGATATTTTGGCAAACTCCATCATTTTTACAAGCCAAATCTGTTCCATTGATGAATTGGCACTCATCCAAATCTTCTTCGCAGTTTGAGCCCTACAATTTCCAAAAATGGAATCTTTTTTCTATTTTGTAACACAGACTGTGAAATGTGGTGGGCATAAACATCGATATTTGTCTCCTTGCTTCGGAAGACATGTTCCACCATTTGTACAAGGATTCTTCTCACATGCATTTGTATGAATTTTTTTGGTGAGGTTACTGAAAGTATGAAATGATATATGCGACCATCAGGATTTTTTTTCAAAACTTACGCTATAATCGATCCTAAATTATCTAAATTTTCTTTGTTACTTCCCAACCTAGTCAATAATTCATTTTCAGAATGATTAGAATTATACAATGCCGAAGAAGATATGGCTTGCTGAAATATAATACATATATACTCAACAGATAACTCACAATCAACAAAAAAAACCTTCTCGAGAACTTCTTTACTCAATTGAACCGTGTTATCCATGTTTTGTTTCAACTTGGATGTTGCTCCTTCAATATAACTCAATTTGGATTCAATTTTGTCGATGTTCTGTGTGAATTTGTCGTACAATTCCTAGAAATTCAAATATTCTGTGTCAGTTTCAAAAAAAGGTTTATTACTGTTTTGGGTAGTGCGGCAACATCATAATCATTTATGAAAATTCGTCCACCAGAACTTGTTTTGAAAGTTATGTTTTTATCATTGCCAGCATGAAAAAAAATATTGCCATTTACCATCAAAATACGCGAACTGAAAATATTTGGATGATTTTTAACACTTTCAAACAATCTTGTCAGCCCACTTGTTTAGATTCAGATTGTTCACTTCAAAAACATCTTCACAATTGACCCTTGGTAACCAAATGAAGCAGAAAAATATGAATTTTAATAAATTTGGTATCATCAAATCGTAGCTATAGTTCAAATGATTATGATTCCTCTCTGCCTGAAAATGTTTATTTCAGAGTTTTTATGGTCTGGTTTTGTTTATATTCATCAAATTATATGTTTACGAACACAGGCTTGGAAGCGTGAAAAATGTTCGTTTCATTTTTGTATACACTTTCAACCAAATGAAACTGGAATTGAATGAATTAGTAATATATTTGCAGTTGAAAACTCATGTCATTTTAAAAATTATAACGCTTACGTGAAAAGACCACTTGTCCGAAGGATGTAGCTCGCTCACGTGAAAAATTAGTATCACTATGTTTCCCGTCATACCCAAATACCACTTGTCTGAAAGTTTCAGACAGATCTGTCGAAAAATTTGGCTTGCAGCTCGCATACCTGAAAAATCAATACCACCACGTTGTTCAGCATGCCCGAAAATCCTTGTCCTCAAGCTAATTTATGCCGAAAACTCAGGAGATAGGATGATCAGATGGACGCACCGAGAAGTGCTGTTGAGATCTCATTTCTCGAGATTTTTCCCTGTTCTCAACCCGCTTGCGTACCTCAGTTTGTGATTTGGAGAAGCGATTTGTCTTTTTTTTCTTTTTCGAGAAAAATACCCCCAACGGCACTCTTTAGAGCCATCCTTACCGAACCCAACGGCCCTTTTTGGCTCACCTCTTTCATGTCCATACTAATCAGAATCCGTTTTGCAGAGGATGACTAGTGCTGAGCCTCTACGTGACGAAAAGGATCAGGCAAACCTGGTTTACAACTTTAGAACGTGGAGATGGAGTCCCGTTTAGCCAGGTTTGCACTAATCAGCAGGACACCCCTCCCGATCTGTCGTTCGATTTTCCCAAGTTGATCGTCAGAGAGGCATGGTGTTTGGCCCAGCATTGAATTTACAGCCCTTTTCTTCTCATCAATTTTTCCGTGACATTGTCAAATTAACTATGTTCACAAACCTCGGGTGATATACAAGAATCATGAAGTCGTTGTTATGAAATTTTTTTTGACTGTTTCCCGATTAGGTGGTCATCCTAGAGCTGTCTCGCCAACTGCAGCCACAATTGTTGCGCAACCTTCAATTATGATACATTTCGAGAGTTGTTTCGTCTTCAAAATATTCTGGAATCCAGCAGAAGTGAAAGTGGGTTCAATTCACAATTGTGAAGTTTGAAATGAGAAACAAACTCACGACAAAACATTGCATGATTTCTTTCTGATGCTTATCCAATAAGTACACAGTTTTATCATAGAAAACATCACCAATGGCTATTCACATTTTTTATTTATATGAGAATAGCTCGGTGGTGAATCTTCTATGATAAACTGTCATCAGAAAGAATCAGTTTTTTGTCCACATAACTATGTTCAACCATCATATCAATCAATCTATCCGATGTAGATGCAGAGACCCATTTTACAGCAAAGAATCCGGTGGTCAACCAAGCAATATCCGAAGCAACTGCCAGATCCGAATACGGGTAGCATGATCGCTATGTGAGTTTTCCTATGAAAAAACTGGGAGTGATTTTATGATTCTATTTGACATTTAAAATTATCACCGAAACGATTTCGCGTCACGAAGCAATTCCAACCATCCTTTTTGTCTTCCCCCATATTGAACGATAGTTTCCTTCAATATTTCAACCTGAAAATCACTCACCAACCTTCTCGACAATGTCGAAATAATGTATCAGCTACTTGTTGAATAGATAATATTTCAGAATAGCAGTCGAATATTGAATAATTAAACAAAAACATGGAAAATCCACAAGAGAAACAAAATGAACACACATTTTCGAAAGAAAAAAAAGAAGGACGCTGCCTTTGTGCGATAGAGCGAACATGCTGCCTCCCCTTGCACAGGGACGCTTTTTTGTGCGTTCAATTTGTGCGTTCAAGCAATTTCGTTTGTTTTTCTTTTCTATTTCTATAGACTCTCTATTAATTTCAGTTTTTTTTTCGATTCACGATTAAGATATGGAATGAAGATGAGTTGTTCTATGTGAAAATTGAAAAAATGTTAATATTTCAGCTGAATCAGTGTGCAATTTTGTGATTCGATGTTGGAAATATGGTTGGACAGTTGCTTCGAACTCTGTTGGTGATTGGTGTTCAACCCGGAATGTTCAATATATTGCTAATCGTTGTGAGAAAGATCGTTTGGGACTATCATTCAGATGTACAAATCGCGGAAATGTTCTCGATATACACTGAAAATGGAAAATATGAAAAGTTCGAAATATGGAATGAAAAGGTTTTGATTGACAAACATATCCAGGTAAAAAACTGAATCAAGTTCTTCACATATTTTTGAAGCTGAAAATTGGCAGTGTGCTATGTTGGCGTCATTCATGCTATTCTCTCAGAAAAAGACTATTTGTTAAGAAGCACAATACAGTGAAAAATACTGACCAATTTTTTTGGTGGGTGACTGATAAAGTTATGAATAAAAAATATGCATTTGAAACTCTACCTAGCATAATCTCGTTTTTTTAAACAGAAACACTTATGTGAAGTTTGTTGGAGGATGATCAAATTAATCGAATGCAACTTTTTGTTTGGTGTATGGCTCGATAGTCAAACCTGGTTCTGGGCTTTTTTCAAACTGTTTCTAGTAGGTGACTCACTAATGAGGTATTCTCATGTGACTTCAAAATGTGAATATCCTTTTGTGGTGTTTCCTACGAAGAGATAGGCTAATTTTTGAAAAAAAAAACCACAATCAGAAAAAAGTTTGACGAGTTTGTGGACGATGACTGGATTTTCAGACGGATTTTCGTGATTCAAATGTTGTTGCGAACCGAATGATTGATAAAAATCAACTTCTATCATTGAAATTCTCATCATCCCAATGATTAACGCCTCCCCACCACTGATTCCATTCAGGTATTGGATAGAATGTTTCACAATAAAAATTACTTGATAACTGAATTTAAAAAAAATTGATAGAAATGGCTTGTGAAAACATTTATATTCCTCCTGGATCCTTACATCAAAATAAAACTGGCGATCCTTTATAAAAAAAATGTGCACATTTTGCAAATAATTTAGTTGGTGAGTCACAATCTGAGAAATTGATTTGTTGAAATTGAAAAAATAAAATCTGTAAGCGTTCGAATTCAGGATGTGTTGAAAATAGTGAACATTTCTTGTTTATATATCATCAACACAGATTTGTTTTCCATAGATGATTACCAGTTGCTGACTTGATAGTTTGAACTCGAATCGAACTTCCTAACACCTGAATTAAGTTTTTTATATTGGAAAAACGTCATTTTTTTTCGTCGATCTTCATCAGAGCAGTTAGTCATTGTTTCTCAAATTCTCCAATTTTCTCCTTATCTTTAACATAATTCTCCGTTCCGGTTTAATGTATCTGTTCTTTTCTTCTCCTTCTCTTTCTCGTGCTACCTTCGGTGGTGCGAAAGAGCGGTCCGAATTGTTTGTCAGAAGTCTTACCGACCGAAAATTCAACACGACCAAGTGCACAGAGAACCCAGGAAAAAAAGAGTAATCTCTCTTTCTTTTTGACGTTATTTTTCTGCTGTTTCACACTATTTTCTATTTAGCCACCGATACGATCGATTTTAATTTTTCTGAATTATTGTAATTGAAATTTTCGCATGACAAAGGTAAAAAAAATACACTAAAAAGATACATTGTTTATATAAAAATGTTAACAAAACGGATTAATTTTTGAGCGAGTAAAAATACAATGAAAAATGTTTAGGTAAGTTGATTTAACTCTCATTTCAACAAGACAATGGTTCTCAGAGAGGTCAGTGTTATTTTCTCCTAAAAATGTTCTTTTTTTTCGAATTGAAATGCCATGTTGCTTGAAAATTTATATTTATTGATCTGAAAAACATAGCTCTTACTAGTTTGAGAAAAGTATAAGTATTTCCAAACCACAACTAAAATATTTCTCATCTCCGCTGTTTTCAATAATAGGTGTATCTCTAGATCAAGACAAATGATATATAAATACCAGATTTATTATAGCAAAGTATGATTTTTGCAGTTATTTTCCGATCGTCCGCCTTTAAATGCAGTTCTCCGCGAAAAAGCCCAAAAAATCAAACATTCTTGTTCCCCTTCAAAATGCCTCCAATCTCTTCTTTCATTCCTTCCTATTATCTCATGGCTACCAAAATATGATTGGTCACATTCATTTTTTGGCGATCTGTCAGGAGGCTTGACGATGGCTGTCTTTTCTGTTCCACAGGGTTGGTTGGCAGAATAAACAAAATTGAGTCATATGTACATTTTTCAAGGTATTGCGCTGGCTGGTATTACAGGAGTACCTCCGGTTTATGGTTTATACACTGCTATATTCCCTTCTTTTTTGTATATATTTTTCGGGACATCAAAACACAATGCGTTAGGCGGTTTTGCTGTTTTGAGTCTTATGACGCATGGGGCTATTGAGAAAGTAATGTTGAGAACTGCAACGAGTTATAATGCTACCGCTTATGTGAATCATACTTTGGACGAATTAATTGATATGGATAACGACACAGTGATCAATAATTCAACCTTAATGCAGTAAATTTAATTTCAAAAAAAAAGATAAGTTATTTCAATTTGTTTCAGGATATTGGGAAATGAAACCACCTTTCTGGAAGAGGTCACAATGGAAATGTGGACTGAAGGAGTAACCCCAGTTAAACAAATCCATGTGGCAACAACGATCATTTTTCTAGCCGGAGTGATTCAGGTCTTGATGGGCGTTTTCCGATTACAATATCTCACTTCTCTTTTCTCTGAACAAGTTATGAGCGGTTTCGTAGTGGGTGGTGGAATTCATGTATTCTTCGCTCAGATTGGTGATATGCTAGGGATAAAGTTGCCGAGAAGAAGTGGACCAGGATACTTGTATTATGTGCGTATTTGCGGAAAATCAAGAACATTGAAAAAAAATGTTTTTTTTTAGAGAATTTTTGATCTTGTTGAAAACCTACACAATGTGCACTATCCGACGTTATCTATATCATTTTCATCACTGTTATTTTTGATTCTTGGAAAAGAGTATTTATCGCCTTGGTTGAATTCTGCATTCAATTATCCTGTACCATTTGAATTAGTTCTTGTAAGTTGCTTAAAAATAGTCACATTTTATCAAAAACCAGTGTTTTGTTTTAAATCCATTTTTTACAACTTCTTTTTTTAGGTCGTTGTTGGTATCACTGCAACCAACTACGCCGAACTTTCCCGACGTCATGACGTCCGAGTTGTCGGCAATATTCCCACCGAGTTTCCACCACCCTCTTTACCCCGATTCGATCTCATTCGTCATATTGGATTGAACGCCGCTGCTATTGCTATAACTGCTGTGGCTATTCATATAACTGTTGCTAAAGTTGTTGAAAAACGATATCACTATAAAATCAACCATGGACAGGTAAACACTAATATTTAAATTCGAACTGATCACTTTTTTGTAGGAACTCTACGCTCTTGGATTTGTTGGAGTGCTTTCATCATTTTTCCCAGTGTTTCCTGTGACATCAGGGTTTGCGAGAAGTGTAGTTGGTGCAGCTGTTGGTGGTTCCACTCAGTTGACTTGTTTATTTTCATCATTGGCACTTCTGTCTGTTATCCTGTACATCGGACCAGCATTAGAATACTTGCCGCAATGTATTTTGGCAACTATGATAATTTTCGCACAAAAGGGAATGTTGGACAAGTTTAAAGAACTGAAACAGCTTTGGCCAGTTTTCAAAATTGATTTTGCTATTTGGTTAATGAGTTTTTTCTTAACCGTTTGTTACGATATGGGAGAAGGTTTATTAATGGCGATAGGATTTGCTGTCTTAACCACAATTATTCGAACTCAGCGGTAAGGGAAAAATTAAATTTTCCACATGGCTTCATGAACAACAATTCAATTTTCCAGACCTAAGTGGCATTTTTTGTCACGTGATGAAGAAAGTGAAACTTATAAAGAAACGAAGCGACGAGATCTGGAAAGAATTCAAGGAAATGTTTGTATATTTCGAATGGATGCACCTTTAATATTCACAAGTATTGACCGATTCACAATGTCTATTTGGCAATGTGTCAAAAAATGGGAGAGATGTAAAATGGAGTCATTCGTGACTATTGAGCAAATGAATTCTGATCGAAGTGGAGACTTTTTTGACTCTGTATGTGCTATATGAAAAATCTCTATTAAAATACTGATTTTCAGAAACTGAAAGCAGCCCGACGACGATGGAAAAAAGATTCAAAAAGTGATAACCGTTGTAGATTAGTTATTGACTGTGACGGCTTTCCTTATGTGGATTATCTTGGTCTGAGTACTCTGAAAGCTGTCTTCAGTGATCTAACCAGTGCAGGAATTCAAACATTTTTTGTTGTTCACAAAGCTGAACTGAAAAGGTTGTTTCGAGCTACTGATTTTTACGAAGTCGTTGAAGAATGGAGAGTTTTCAATAAAGTTTCCGATGCAGTGAAAGCAGCTGAAGATTTAGGAGGGTGAGTGAGATAATTCAGGCAATCCAGGATCAAGGTACTAGAAAAAATGCTTCCAATTAGTGAAAATATGATGTTTTTTGAAAAAAAAATTTCGCTCCCGGGTGGGCTCGAACCACCAACCTTTCGGTTAACAGCCGAACGCGCTGCCTATTGCGCCACGGAAGCACACATTAGAAAAGCGAGGCAACTATCAACAAATGGCTTACAAAAAGAGAGAAATTATGAATGTTTCTGTGTGTGTGCTAAAACCATTAACAAATCGTACAGCAACAATTTTTCTGGTGATAATCAAAACAAAGATGATCATCAAAGCAAAAAATGTGAGAAATATTTTTGAAAACTAAACTTTTCTAAATGTTCAGATAGGCGCGATAGTCATTCTGTCTTTATATCTAGAACAAAAAATACTAGGTTTATTTATTTCAAAAAAATGATTACTTTTTGGTCTGACAACTAGTTAGATGAGAAACACTTGTACAATGATAACAATAGTAAAGGGCAGATGACTTTGTTCACTGTTGAATAATAAAAAAAAACTTAATTTTCTATTTTCTCCATAGAATTCTTCAGTTTCAACACATTTTGTTGAATTTAAGTGTTTAGAAAATCAACAAATATTCAGATGATTTTAATTTTTGTAAAATTTCTAACAAGTTTGGTATAATGGAATAACGAACTTTTTGAAAAAAAAACAAAAATTTCGCTCCCGGGTGGGCTCGAACCACCAACCTTTCGGTTAACAGCCGAACGCGCTGCCTATTGCGCCACGGAAGCACACAACAGCCTGTGGTCAAACCCTCTACACACTTTTCTTCTTTTCTCTCATATCGTTTGTTTTCTGCAGACTGCCAAAACCACCACTAACTGCATTGGCCAGCATAGCGACAACAGACACTATTTTGGTCGACGAGGAGGATGAAGAGGACGCGAAAAGTGACAAAAATGAGGAGTTAGAGGATGAGGTTTCATCGGAAAGTTCGGTTTCGATTGAGTGTGATGATGATGATGAACTAAAATCAGAGTAAAATAAAAATTTTCATTTTTCTACACATTTTCCCAATTCAGAATGCGAGTATTATAAAAGTGTATTTTTCCAAATTATATGAATAAAATTTTATTGAATTAGTTTCAATTATCTATTATTGGCATACTGTAGGTTATTTTTTCACTCAAAACTGGCTTGAATATTATTTGATGTGACAAAATTGGTTTTCAATTTCTACAGTGAAACTCATTTTGTTTTCTTTGTGGATATACTAAAAGCGAAAAAAATCGTAGAACACATAAAAACACTTGAAATTCCCATTAAAATGTGAATGTATCATTTTTGGGTGGGAGACACTCGAAAAATCAAATTTTTCTTGTTTCCTTTTTCTTTTTTCTTCAGCTTGGATATTTCATTTTTTGGACTCCTTTTTATTCTGAAATTTTTTGACATTGTCTAAGTTACATATGTATGTGTTTTGTTCTTCTGACAATGGTTCCATTTTGTTTCAAAATTGTCATTTTTTCTCAGACCACCCTTTTCAACTAAAAACATGAATAATAACCATATCGACCCCCTTTGAGAATAATATTTAAATTCATCGAAACCTATAATTAGGGCTATTTCACACCTGTCTCTCTTTCAGAAATGACCACTATTTTTCGAAATTCGGATGCGGTTATTATAATTCATATATGACGAATCTCGTTTTTTCGTGTATACATAATTATGATTACATTATTTTTCCCAATTTATTTAAAATCTTGTTGTGATTTTCCGGTTTTTCACGCCATGCGCACTTTAATTTCTGAATTTTTTGAATTTTCTAGGTTTTTTCTTGAAATCTCTGTTTCTCTGCTTCTCCATTCCAGAATATCCGTATAGCTGACAGATTTTCAAGGTGTCACTTTTTGGAAAAACTTCTAGATATCCAATTTGTTTTGAAAACGTTTTTTTCTTTCTTTTTGTTGTTGAAATAACACATTTATCATTTTTTCGTCAAAATTGACACATGTAATGAGAAAAGCTGGACTGATATTAAAATCTCAAGTATCTTTGAGAGAGTGTTGAATTTCATTTTGAACCTTTTCACTTTTTCAAACGTTTTTGATTTTTTTTTCCCATCATTAGATTATCATTAAGCTTAAAATGAAGCTAGAAAAATTATTAATTTGACATTTCAAAGTTTTCTGCTGCTTGTCACTTCGTTTTTCTTTTTTTTCTGACAGGTGACACAAAAACTCATAGAGGACATTTTTTGTTTTGCGGTATATTTATTTTCTTGGAGTACTTTTATTATTAATAATCGTTATGTGTAATTAGAAGGAAACTTTTTATTGTCTACAAGTGGTCGAGAAAAAATTGTCAAGGTTAGTAATACATCTAACTTATTTTATGTTTTGAATTATACAAAGTTTGATGATTTCTGGATTAGACGAAAAAAACTCTATAAAAGAACACATATTTTTCGTCAACAATAGTTCAAAAACTCATCCATAAAACTCCCAAAAAAAGTTTCAACCACTGAATGTTTTTTGCAAAAAAAGTGCAAAGATACTTTAGAGATTTTTAATCTTTCTCTCACTCTGTCATTTTGACCCATTTTGACCCATTTTCTGTAACTATAAACTTTGATATTTTGATTTTTTTTTGAATTCTCACAGCATATTTTCTCATATTAGCTACCAGATGTTTTCAGTATTTACAGAATGTTTTTCAAAATCGAAGAATTTAATAATTGAACTTTAGAATGCTTCAAAAAATTATTATATTTTTTGCACTATCCAATAAAAACAATTGTACAGTTAGCTGTCACAAAAAAAAACCCAATAACAAAAATTCAAAATAGCAATCAACCGGTCATTCAAACAGTAGCCGATAGCACTTTTTTTTTGTTCTGTATCATATGTTTATGCTGAAAATCTCTCCTCTCTATTCCACTTTTTTTGATTCTTGCTACTCTCATCAAATTTCATGCGAGAATGCACTCGTCATATCGGATATTTATAATTTTTCGACTGACCAGCATATTTTTTTTAATGTCGCAAAAAAACTAACATTTTTTGGATACTCGATGATTTTGAATAGACAAAATACTTTTAGAATTTTACTTTTTCGTTCTGTTCCCATTCAGTATAATATTTTGTTTCCTATTTCTGATACTTGCAACATTTTAAAACGGTTTGTTTGTTTTACAAAATGTTGTTTCTTGTGTCCCTTTTTCATCTATTTTCCCCTTTTTTTTTCAACAAAAATAGTTTTGTGGGATACTCAAAAAAAAAAAAAACGAAATTCCTTGTTTTGTTTGACTACTGTATCTCGACCATTATCAGCGGAAAAAAACATTTCCCTCAAAACCACCGACATTCTCAAGAACCTTGAATAAACTCGTAAAACTTTTTTGTTTGTTCCTTATCTCCGACACAGTAATCATATTTTAACAATACTAATAATAACGATAATGATAATAATCAAAGTCTGATTGGTACCTTTTGAGACCTGTGAAATTTGAGAATCTTACTGTACTTCAAACACTCAAAGCCGATTTGGTTACAACTACAACCATGTGGGGATTACATGAATCTTGTTTGTTTTTATAGTATATTTGTATGAAATTATTTTCATTTTATATTTTTAACCGAAAAATTAAAAGATTAAAAAACTTTCTGGTTAGATTGCGCAAGAACTACATAGCATAAGGTATATTTTTTTGTAGGTGTGGTTCGAGTACCTAATCTCATAATCTGACCTTTGTCTCATCCATACAATAATAATATTTTTATCGCATTTATCTTCTGTTACTTTTATGGACTTGGAGATTAGAGGATTTTTGTTTATTATTCTTTTTCGGACCAACCGTGCAATCAAGAATTTTTCTAGTTCTTAATTTATTTTAGAATTTTCTGTTTCCTATTCTTTTTATTTTGGCCCACCCACTAGGATGTATTTTGTTTTATTCGCACTTTTAATCAAAATAAATGAAAAAGGGAGTAATTAGAGAAATTTCGGGTGATTGATGTAGCATTTATTGGATTATACAAACATGTTACATTTCGAAATAAAATATATTTTAAAAAAAACTCTCAACCTCCCTGGACCAATATTGTTGTTCATTTTCCCGGTGAACAATATTCGAAATTAATTAGTATGTTAGCCAGAAACCTGATTAACATGTGCCGCTCACCTTTTTGATCATGGTGCGCATTTAATATATAATTAGACACACACCATCCACCCAAAACACCATGCCAACTAATAATAATTGGCCATACCTCTTATCCACCTGACTGCAAATAATATTATTTATCTTTTAATTCAAAATGCCGCCGCTCTTCTTTTGTTTGGAATATATTAATATGAGGATGCGTGAGTGCGTTTGTTTTGAGTGTAACTTTTTTGGACTTTTTTGTGGTTTTTGGTGAAGATATTTTGTTAAACTCAGATCGCAAGCTTTTATTTTCATTCTCCAAAAATCTAAAACAACAGGAAAAAGTTTATCTTCAGAAATCCCCAGAAAGAACGCTAAGCGTAGTAAAAAAATTCAATATTTCTATAATTACTGGAAAAGTCACATTTTATCACCATGGTCACCATGACATACTTCCACATCATTTTCATTGTTTTTTCTTCAATTTGTTTTTTTTCTTACTCTCCAATGTTTGGAACATAAAAACAAGAAATTCCATCCTAAAACTAATTAAATATTCAAAATCGTTGTGGGACCAATAATAGCCAACTTTAGTGCCATAAAACGTCTTTTCCCCCCTTTTTCTCTTATCATAATCCTTCCATTTGACACAAAATGTGTGCATTTTCTTTGACACTCTTTCAATTACGCGAAAATGTTTCTTCTTGTGTTCAATTTTTTTCTTTGTTTTTTTTTTCGTTTTTCAGAACAATTTTTTCTCTGCTCGAGGAATGTAATATTCTCCGATTTGTCCTTTTTGAGAAGCAGCTGCGCTGTGAAAAATGATGTACAAAACTATGAATAAATTTAGTAAGGTTTTTCTTCTTTGGTCATATCAGATTTTTTTTTTTTGATTTCTCCGTTCCGCGCCCGCCAAAAAGTGCAACGTCGTTACCAGATGAGTCAGAATAGTTTGGCCGCATTTTTTCTTTTGTGATTTTTTTTGGCAAAAAAAGTAGCGGCAAGATTTCGTAATTCAAAACATTATGGTTTGATAAGAAATTTTATTAGAATTTTTTGCAAAAAGGAAAGGAATGCTTCCTGAATTGATAAGGTTTTGTCTGAAAAACCTACATTTTCAGGGAACATGAAACCATGTATACTATTTTTGCCCTTTAAAAAATAAGAAACTTCTGCGGAGAAGTATAACAAGTCATTTCGCTGGCAGAAAATTTATGGTCTAGTTTTTTATTTTGAGTTGCGCAACACGTTTATTGGATTTTTTCACCCACCTAAGTTGAAATTGATTTATTCTAAAATGTCAATTCTCTCAAAATTGGGTTCCAAAAACAAAAGAATCATGCGTATTTTTTTTCGAAAATTCTGACTCACAAAAAGTATATTCGAAAAACATTGTTTTTGAATTTGGAACATGAGTCATCTTAGTTTCATTATTTTCTTTTCCAAAAAAAATATGCCGCCTTCACCAGCTTCCCAAAAATTAAACCAGATTCATCTGACTTTTTGTCTTCTCCTCCTTCCTCTCATCTTCTTAATCCCATTGTACACTTCTATAAACACCGAATAGACAAATCCTTCCTTTTTCGCGTAATAGTTTTTGGTTCAGGTCAGTCATCTGCCAGCTCATACCAAAACAAACAATTATGTGTTGAATATATGTGTCGATTCAGTTTCTTGGTCGATATTATGAGTTTTTGTATCATATTCTTACTTTACACTTTTCCTATTGCTCATATATTTTGGACGATGATTTTTTTGGTGAAGAAAAAAATGTTATAGAAAAAAATCAGAAGTTCAACTGAACGCTCAAAAGAGGCTTACCGGACATCTTCAGAACTCTCCCCACCCCAACTCTCAAGTATTTTTCACCTCGTTCTCAGAATTATACTTTTTGAAAAAAAGCCTGTAGCTGGTCGGAAAAAGTCTGAGCGGTCTCGTGTCCTTAACTTTGTATATTTTTTAGTTTCAGACTTATCCGGAAGAAATTTATGTTTTCAAAAGACTCCGTTATCTGCCTTTTCTTTATCTTGTTTCTATTCTCTTTTTCATCATTTCCTCCATTAAAACGAGTTTTTTCGAATTGCACATCGTCCTACAACAAGCCTCAAAAACGTTATCACCACGTTGCTGTAATATACAGAATCGATTATTGTTACACTTTCAAATACGATTCCCTTCCTCTTAGCTCAACGAAAAATGGGCGGCGCCTATGTGCAGCAAACGGTTCGTCGTCTTTTATGATTCATCTTCTATCGGTCTATTTTTTCGGTGGCACCCGTTTGCCCCGCCCACATTGTAAAGGCTCGTCGTCGCGCCGATCATTCTCATTCTCTCATCTCACAGTTTTTGTCGCTCCTCCGCTTGCTTGCTTGCCCGCTCAGCATCAAACTTTTTGGACACCAATTTACTCACCATAAAACATCGTCTTTTTCTCCACCCTTCCGATAATCTCTGTGTTCTTTTTTTCCCTCTGGTCATCTTGAGAAGTATTCAAGAATTGCGCAGAATTTTTTTTCCTTCTCCTCCTTCTCGTTGTTGAGCAACTTGTCCAATTTCCTCCATTCTTCTCTGATGATTTTTTGTCATTTCAAAAGTCGTGGGGTGCCCTTTTAATCCAACGCCGTAGGGTTTTTGGCGGGAGGGGATGGTGACCAGAAACGACCCCTAGGGTGCCATTTATCATTGTCATGATGACTCAGACACGCGCCTAAAAAATTCGACCAATACTACTAAGAGTTTGTTATGAACATTGTGGAGAGCCTAGTGCCGGTCACTTTTTGGAATGCTTGAGCGAATATTTATTTTTTATCATATCATATTTCAGAAGCGTTCGTTTTTTGCGAGAACACTAGAAACCAGAATACTGTATTATTGTTTACATTTGTTCCAATTGGAAAAATGATAGTTTTTCGATTTTTGATACGAATGTTTTGACAGGGGTACGGTAGTAGAATATAAAAACATAAAAATACCTGGGGAAAATGGCTATAGAGCACGATAAGCTGACAAATGTTTGGCTTTATTGAACTTGTCTCTGAGTAGTTACCTAATTCAAACTCGAGAAAAATGATATTTTTATACATTTTGAAATCGTTGAAAGCTAACCCTACTTCCTAAAAAAAAAGCCCAACCATGTGTTTCTCCAAAAATGTGACTCTAGATCTAATAAATAACAACATTTCCTTTCTACTCATTTTCCCACTTCATCATCATCAGGCTCATCAAGCTAACTCTCATCAACCCCGCCAAAAATTGCCTTCTTCTTCTACTTCATTGCTCATTATAACCCTCCCCCCTTTTTCCAAAACCCACCCAACAATATCACACCCAACGCTTCTCCGACTCCTCCCTATTTTGTGCGCAATTCATACCACGCCCACTTTTTTTCTAAGCGCAATTTATATTTGTTTATTCATTTTTTTCGGATGTTTCAAGTGTTCCTCAGTTTTTCTATATATGTAGGTACCTTTCGAAATCTGTGTTCATTCGACCAGAAAATCTAAGGAGGACTATTAAAACAGCGTGTGAAAAAGGATAATTTTTGAATTTAGGCGAAATGAAGTGAAAGTTACCACGAAAATTTTAACTAATGGCTTGTTAATAACATAACTTAATTACGTCTAATTCGCGGTTTCACACATTTCAAAAATTTTATACTGTAGGTTAGAACGCAACGCGACCGCGCCGCATTCAATTTTCAGTATTTTTCTCACATCCGAAGTAAAATCGAATTCATCGAAAATAGTCACTACTTGTAAATATACACAGTATTTTCCTTTTCTCACAGTAATATTATTAATAATAATACTACTCAAATCGGGCAACAACAATACATTAAATATCTCTTCTTTTTCTACTGTGCGCATTTTCTTCCGGAATAGTAAACACTCTTCTTTTCCTTCTTCGTATTCGCAAACAAAACCGTTTTACCTCGTTTTTACCTCAAATGGCCATCCAAAAGGTCACACATTATTTCACACTGTATTTCATGTATCGTTATGTGAGTATACAGCTGGCTGAATGCACCTGTTTTATTAGATTTCTACAGGGTTAAATAATGCTGTTTTTATGGTGAGATATACTAATTCCTAGTTTCACGCGTAGTCTGTGTCTCTTCTATTTCCATATTTAAACAAAAAATGCGACAAAATGTGAATTCATAGTAATTTTCCGCTCTCCACACTTCACATCTGTGACACCTGCCACAAATGTCTAAAATGGTCTTGGTCTCAATTTCATTCATTTCAAAAAAAACGATCATCTTCTTCACCATATACGCAGGTGTTGCACTTTTTTCGTTCTTCGTCTTCATTACCCATAAAAGTCTTCTTACTATTTATATGTTTTTTCCCCACCACACAATGGTGCAACTGATTGAGGGTTGGTGCAGAAAAATCGCACAATTAGTTGAGGGAGTAAGAGTTGGCGTGACCTTTTTTGAGGCTGTCTCATCTAAAAACAACAATAGGATGGGGGAGGCAAGAAACCTTTGAGGTTTAATTAGTTTTTCGGTGATTTTTGTTTTCGCGCATTTAATGAGTCTTGAGCAATATGTTTCTAGTTACATGGGTCTCAAGTGAGCAAAATATATCTCTAAAGTCCACACTTTCTGATCACTAGTATATAGCTCAATTAATTATCAATTTTTTATCTTCAACTATACATATTTATATAAATTCGATATGATGAAAATAAACACCTGACCTGCCAATGTTTTTCTATTCCGGGTAGCTAACTCTAATTAATCAACTTTTTTCATGTTGCTTTTTCTTTTAGACCGTAGGCGGAGTTTATAGCATCTCTAGAAAGCTACTATAAGAATGTTGCTCAATTTTAGACTACTAATATACAAACAATTTTTACAATCAAACATTGATACATAATAATAAATGATTATTATTTTGATAAGCTGTACACTCCGTTTCATTTTCTGTTTCATTATTTTTATTTATGAGCCAAACTATTTGTTTTCAGGAACATGAGAGTGCTTTTTTTGAGCTTGGCGATTTTTGCGATTTGTAAAGCGCAGAGCATTATTTCGGAAGGTGGTGTTGTCACTGTGAGTTTTTTTTTCAGGAAATAAAAACAAATCAATAATATGTACTTTTTCAGTTTCGTGATGGGTCTCCGGGAGTGCTCACCTGTAAAGTGAGCAAGATCGACTATGATGGAATCATCTGGAAGAAAAACGATGAGATTATTGCCGTCGACGAAGAAATGTATGATACATCGGAATCCTACGAAGTTCATTTCGCAGACTCAGCAACAATTCTCACCATCCGCCGCACTGAACCTATCTTTTCGGGAAATTACTCTTGCCAACTTGGAGCTGATGAAGTAATGGAAGACAAAATCGTTTTCTCTGTCAACGTTCAAGGTGAGCCAGTCAACATTTTTGATGTATGAGCATATTTCTGCCTTTTTACTAAATCCGCGCGCAGATGGAATTTCGTAATGACAAATGGGTAATAAGCGAGCGATGAGAACAGCCCATAGAGGAAGATGAATCTAACAGATAACCACAATTCTTAGATATGCTTTATATGTATATAGAATAGGAAAGGGGAAATGCTTCGCGTGTCAGATTCAATGTGGAAATTTCAACTTTTTTCTAGGGAAATTGGATGGGACAAGATGGGGAAATTTTTAACCTGCTTGTTTTTAAAATATATTATTCAAAAAACCTGGTTAGATTTTTAAAAAAGCCTAGAAATTGAAGCTGACACTGCCAATAAGTAACGTCACAAAATAGGAAATCACGATAATTTCAGAGTGTTTTCAGTCGTTTGAACTTTCATTTAAAAATATCTAATATTTCCATAGTTACGCCACAACATTTTCAAATTAGAAAAACGAAATTTGCGCAGATTTTAGGATTCTAATACTGCCAATCTTGATTTGAGTGTCCAACAGATTTGGGTAATTTTTAGCTTTTCATGCTTTAATAGTACGAGAAGGGTGCAAATTTTCACTCAAAGTTTAGAATAGTATGAAGTTGTGAAAAATTAATTTTAACACTGTGTTTTGAACCAAGCTCAAATACGAAAAATTTTACATGAAAAATAAGGGTTCAGAAATGAGATAATTGTTAAGGCTTTAGTTTAGATTGATAAAACGTCATTTAGCATAGTTTGACTTTTTACAAAGAATTTTTAAAAATCTGAATCATTTTCTTGTAGTAAAACCGCTCGTCCAAATCCTGCCTTCTATCATGGATGCTCGTGTTGGTGAAAAGAACATTGTCTTCACATGCAACGTCAAAGAAGGAAACCCAACGCCAACACTTGCTTGGACCAAACAGGTGCGTTTCTCGATATATCTGTTGACAGTTCATCGGATTATCTATTCTGAGGAGAGCAGATAATTAGAAAGAGGGTGAGAGCGAGCAGCATCTGATCCTATAATATCGACCAATAATAATAGTAGTTATAATTATTGTTATTGGTGTGAGATGGATTAGTTTTGGAAATGGATGAATGAATGGAGAAAACGGAGAATTGTATGAAAACAATGAAATAACAAATTAGGATGGATTAGAGATTTTTGGAGAAAGTGAACATTTTACGAAATTTGAAATAAAGGGATTTTTAGTTCACTTTTGGAAATATTTGAAGTTATAAAATGCCGGATTTTCCAGGGAGCTTCATGGCCATCGGATGCTCGCATTGAACAAGAAAACAAACGTGTTGTCATTCCTGTTGTCACCAAATCTCACGCTGGAATCTATCAATGCAAAGCCGAAAACGCCGCCGGAACCCACACAACCAACGTCGAACTCCATGTCTCAGGTGAGATTTTTTTTCAATAATAAGTTATTCTTGCTAATACCGGAAAACACACACTATTCCGGAAAGCCTCATTTGAAGAAAAAAGAAGCACATCCTGGTACGCACAAAAAAAACAGCAAATTTAGAGAGTACCAGTTATAATGAATGTTTGTGTGTGAGTGTGTTTTTTAGAGGACATTTTGCCGCCAGAAAAATTGATGATGTTACAAATTGATATGATATAAAATGTATCATTTAATTGATGAAGGAGAATTTATGTGTATACGAAAAAGTTCATTTTACACTATTTTTGATGTGCGAAAAAAAGAGATCGGAGTTTTTTTTCGAATGCTGTGTGAATTTGAAGATTGTAAAAAATAACCTTTCAAAATATTTTAGCGTTTGAAAATAACATTACGACGAGGAATTCAATATTTTCTAGAACTTTGAGCCATAGGGCTAGGGTTGTGTTCTTAGGCTCTCGAGATTTAAATTCATTTCATTTTTCCATTCTATCCTAATTTAAGGAGTCCTAGAAAAAAAAGGGATCACAAGGGTTGAAACACCTTCTACAGATTTCGAATACTCACGATTTTCTGAAAACCTTCAAATTATTTCGTTTTGAATTTTATTTTGGTCCGCTAGTTTCATGAGATGGTTCATCTTTTGAAATGGTAAACATTTTGTTCCTAGTTTTCTTCTATTCAATTAACTCGACTCTCATATTTTAGAGATCCTGATATCTTCCAGGAAGTCATAGAAGTACTAAAATAACCCCTATTGATTTCTGGATAGAGCTCAGGTCTTAAACTCATTGAAATACAAAAAACCGAACTTAAGAAAACGTTCGATACCTTTCGTGATTTTTAAGCGTAGATTATTGAGAGCCTTATACGAGTTTCTGTTTTCACATAGCGAACTCATTTAAACGAATATTTTCGAAACACAAACTTTAGGACTCTCTTAAAAATTGTAAACTTCTCAAAAATGCTTTGTGTGCAGTTTTATGCCGTTTGGACAAAATAACCCCATAAATTACTCCTTTTCAGACGCCTCGGAAAGTTATACAGAAGGTGAGTGGTAAATCATTGTCCGTCCGCGCATGTCTCATTTTTTGTTTGTTTTCGTCTTTTTGCACTTTCTTTATTACCGCATACACATCTGCCTGCCCAAGGTGTTGTTATTATTGGTGACAACCCTTTTCTTCTTCTTCTTTTTCTTCACTCATATATACAGCTGCTTTAAAGGGACATTGAAGAGAGAATGTTTTTTTTTTTTGAAGAAAAGAGAGCAGAGCCTCCCCAACAGATGGTTGATATATCTAGATGACAGACAAGGAGAGACAAAATACTAATGTGCGGTTCATAAATACCATATGGGGATAAATATATATATACGGTTATGAAAGAGAGAAACGATATGTAGATTTATTAATGGGAATATTACTATGAAATTGAATGAGATTCAGATAGGGATTACTTTATGAAATTGAGAAAAAAGTTTTTTTGGAGGGGGGGGGGAAGGACCAAGCTTTGTACTACTCGAAAATCGAGAAATATCACTTTCAAATGTAGCTTTTCAGAGCATGAAGTTTATTAATAAGCTAGCACTCCTGTTAGACCCATTCAATATAAAACATATTTTTTTCCTATTTTCGCATTCACCTAGCTTAGCATTTATCAACCACCCAACCCGCTTCACCTAGCTTCTACTTTTCACGCTATCCGCTTCTCATAATCATTAGAATTTCAAATTTAATAACACAACGTTTATAGAGAAACCATGGGTGAAAATGGACTACAAAGTCATTCCGCTTAGAAAACATCAAGACGTTTCTCTTTCCTGCACATATGATGGAACCCCAGTTCCACAAGTCGAATGGATGTTCAATGGCTACAAAATTCAGGTAACTAGAATTATAGAGGAAAAATAACCTAGTTTTTTTACAGTTCCATGATGATAAGTTCAAACGTGTTCAAGAAACCGCTCAACGTTTTGATGGATATTCGATGAGTACTTTGAGAATCCCAGCAATCACTGAAGAATCATTTGGAGATTATGCTTGCAGAGTTTCAAACAAACTTGGATCTGTCTCAGCCGTCGTTCATGCAAGCGGTAAGTCGAAAACACACATATAATTAGCTTAAATTACAAATCACCCTCCTCTCTAAATAATTCACCTGTTCCACGCACATTTCAACAATGACATCGGCCACCTTTTGGTGGTTTGAGAGGGGGGACACCAACTATTTACATAATGTATGAGAAACGGAAATAATTGTTTTTCTTATTCAGGAAAACCGGGACCAGCAGAGTTTTCTCTCGATGGATCAGAACTCACATGGACTGTTCGTGCGATTGACAGTGTCAAGGAATATGAACTCTGTCAGCGCTTTTCACACGCTGATCAATTCTTGCCAGAAAACTGCAGTTCTGTCAGAGTTAAGAAGAGTGAGTTTATTTGAAACAATTTGAGTTTTTGTCAAAGAACACCCAGACATTTTAATTAGTTAAAAAATTGAGGTATTTTGGAATTCATAGAATTTGTCTTTTTTTGCAGCGGACAATTATGGTGATGACAAATGGACACATTCAGTCGACCTTATGAGCTATTTGGAACAAGGACCAGAATATGAAATTCAAGTGAGAGCAAGAAACTCGTTGGGATGGGGATCTCTCCCAAGAGAGCCTTTGGCTGTCACCTTGGCTGGTTCCAAGAAAGGTATGTTTAAATTTTTTTTTAATTTTCCAAAAAAAAATCTAAACTTTTCTCTGATCATTTATCATTTTCCAACAAAAATTTTATCTAGGAAGTTTTTTCGATTTCACTTTCAACAAAAATTCGTGGAAATACTACAAAAAACTTCCAGACCGCTGCAAAAATTAAAAAATGAACGATAAGAAACATCAAAAATCATATTTCACAATTTTCAGATCCAATCAAGTCTGGTTCGATGACCTCAATCTTCTCAGCCCTCATCATGACCATTTTCACAGTGCTTTACTTCTAATTTCCAAACAATCTCAATCCTAGATACTAATTCCTCTCTCCGTCCTGCCATTTTTCTCACCTCTAGATCAATTATTTTTTGAAACCTAAAAAGCATGGTCTACGAAGAAGCTAGACTTTTTTTTTCACGACCAGTTTTCTGTGGTTCCTATTTTTCACTTTCCTTTCCCCTATTTCTGCACAAAATTGTGATGTCCCTCTTTAATTTCTCGTTTCCTTCTTTCTCTCCGAAACTCATCGGGTGATATTTACTTATTATTGATGATTTTATTTTTGTTTTCCATTTTTTTTTGATGTTTCATTACTTATGTATCCGAATTTTTCATTAACTTACTCGGTGTTTTTTATTTTATTTCAATCACAACAAATAAAAATCAAAGTGAAAAAAACAGTTTTTTCATACTCTGAAAAATCAAGTTTCTCGAAAAAGAAAATGTTCAAGATCATTAAATCAATTGTCCTTCACAACCAATTAAACAAATTTTTACTAGACCAAAGAATCATTTATTTATTCACTTATTCATTTACCTACGCGTGTGCGAATAGTTTCAAAAAGGTCATTAGAGTAGTTTTCAACGGAAAATTGGGAGAACAATAAGATGAAGTCGAAAATTATTATTGAAAAACACTAGAACTTCAGTTGAGTAGATTTATTATAATCGAAAAATCCTTGACCTTCTGGATATATTTTCGTAAAGAATCATGCTAACGTTTTTAATGAAACTGATATTCATTGAAGTTTCAACTATTTGACCTCTCAAATAAACTATCACCATTACTATACAAATTTTTACACCGTGGCCGCTTGTATAAATTTGCAATAAAACACCAATAAAAGTTTCGAACTTCGAAACTACCTTCCTTGTTGGAAAAAGTACATTCAATTAAATACCCTGTTCAGTCATAATTGCTACATTTAACTTTAATCAAATCAAATATAGTTTTTGACCTTTTCTTTAGAAAACACAGTTCAAAACTATCACAAAAATTCTTCTTAAAATAGGGTATTGTTTGCAAGAAAACAAACTAGTAGTAGAAAAGTGTTCAGAGATCGTTTATAACCTTGAAATTAAAGTTTTAAACCTATTGTTTTAGGATACATCAACGACAACGAGTTTCTCTATTGGAAGCATGCCAAATGACCTCGTGATTATTATATGTGTTATTTTAAACAATATGTGTCATGATCATTCAATAGAATAATGACCCCAACATCGGAATAGAAATTGAGAGAAATTCTCTATTTTCTGTTGTTTGGTCATTTTCAAGAAACTTTTTATTTATTTGATAGCGAATGATATATGGACAGTCGGGAGAAATTCGGGAAAAACTGAAATGTTTACTAAATTGTAGAGAACAAAAACTTATAGAGTTTGGAGATGAAAAGTGACTGGGTGTTTTGATAAACATTTTTGACAAAAAGTTTTTCAAATTGTGAATTAAAGTATTGGACAATGAAAAAAATGACTCAACAAAACTACATGATTATACACTGAGATAGAAGTTCAACTTAAACATAATTTTGGATCCAAAATGTATATAAGTTTTATAAACTAGTTTTAATGTTCCAATTGAATAGTAAGCTTCGTCAGTTAAAAAAAAACTTCGTTCCAGTATCTTTTTTTGAGAATATCTTCATCAATAAAGGAACTCTTTCATGAATTTTTCAAGGCCTTATAACTGTTCTCTCGATTTTTCTTGATCTGTGTGGTCATTCTATAGATGGCAAGAAGAAGGAAAAATTTTTCTTTCATTTTGTTTTGAACCATGGGCGGAGATTTCGAAGAAAAAAGAAGGAAGAAGAAGAAGAAGAAAAGAAGAACAATATTTCTCCATTTTTGGCATCAGTGAGAAGATTTCACCTTCAATTAAGAACTGTCTGCGCGTATCACTCGTTTTCCAATCGTCGACCAAATTATTCATTTGATAAAATTTTGGACTGATATGACACGATTGACTGCTGCTGCTGCTTTCCTTATCCTTTCGTTGATTGTTGGTGAGTTTTAATCCGGGTTAATTGATGAAAATGAAATTATTCATCAGGTTTTGACACTTCTAACTAAGAAATTCAAAAGTTTGTTGATTTTTTCAGTCACTGAGGCAGTTCCTTGCACATTCGTCACTCCTGGTCAACAAATCACCTATGGAATTCGTGATGGTCAAGTCCATTTTCGAGTCGTTCTCACTGGAATTCAGCCTAATACCGTTGGCTGGACAGCGATTGGATTCGGAAACAGTATGGTAAGTATGATATTTCTCTAAAACGAATTCTAATATTATTATAGTAAAGCCGAGTTATTTTTGAGAAACAAAAAAAAACAAAAAAAAATTTGACCCAGGCAGGGCTCGAACCTGCAATCTTCTGATTAGAAGTCAGACGCCTTATCCATTAGGCCACAAGGCCACGAGGAAACCAGCAAGTAACGCTATACATATTTCTCTCGTTGTCTGCTCTCCCATGTGTTGTCTTCCAAACGCACACACTCACAACAAGCACATGGAAATTACCAGATATTTTTGTTGAGAATGAATAAAAATAGTCGCAGTAACAATCTGGGAACATGAAGAACCCTTTTTGTTATGATACTCTCAAAAGGTAGAGAATAATTACATCTCAGAAGAATATCTTGAACAAGGCGAAATGGATTTCGTAGATAAGATCTAAGTCTCTCAAAATGAAAACATGACCAAACTTGAACCGAGTTTGTACAGGGACTAATATTTTGTCTTACTTCGAATTCATGTATGGATTTTATCTAAGAATCTTGATAGGGAATTTTTTCTCAAATCTGAAAATCATTAAGCGATTTATATTCTCGCAGAAATATTCTCTATCCTACTAGATGTAATCTTTTCTCATTGATTCATCTTTCTCTCTGTCTAATTACAGAAGAAAATAACAAGAAAATCTAAAATTTTGACCCAGGCAAGGCTCGAACCTGCAATCTTCTGATTAGAAGTCAGACGCCTTATCCATTAGGCCACAAGGCCGCGAGAAAACCAGAAAGTAATCACATACACCTTTTTTGACGTTGTGATCTCTGAATGTATCCATATCCCTTTTTTTTCAAATTGAACCTAAGAAACGAGCTATGAGAAGATGGCTTCTTGAATATTTGGACTGAAATTTGCTTTTTTAGTTTAGTATCATTGAATCCAAATGATTTGAAGCTGAATTGTTTGAACAATAATTTCACTTATGTTTGTCCTTGTAAGTTTTCATCCTGAGAATATACCAAAATTCAAAAAATAAAAAGAAAAAAAAATTTTGACCCAGGCAGGGCTCGAACCTGCAATCTTCTGATTAGAAGTCAGACGCCTTATCCATTAGGCCACAAGGCCACGAGGAAACCAACACACAACGTTATACACATTTCTCTCGTTGTCTGTCCTTGTCTCTGTGCTGTTTTCAGTGTGCTTCTTTTTTTTTCTGCGATCGCCATCTTTCTCTATGTTTGTGTGTATATATACATTATTTCAAAGAGTTGTGAAAGATGGACTGGTAGTAGACAATGGGCTTTATTAGCGGAATGTGTGAAGCGACATTGATTTATTGATGTCGCGCATTTGCAACATTTTTTGGTGTAATAACAATGATCGTAAAGTGTATGATCTTTCAAAGAAACAAAAAAAGATCACATGAGAAATGTTCACTTTTCGATGAGTTCAATTTTGAGGGATGTCATATATAATGTTTCATTGAGAAAATCAGACATACATAAATAAATATTTTTATGGAAAATAATGGACATTCCTCACAAGCAAATTTTAAAAACATTTAATTTTTCATATATTTTTAGAAGAGTATGTGGAAAACAAAATGTTGGGAAAAAGTGAAGTTGTTTCTGATATTTTCATCATTTCCGATATAAAAATAAATACTGGAAGTATAACGTTCAAATTTCCAGTTCTCTGGATTAGATTGCATCGTCATCAGAGTGCTGAACGGAAGAATCTATGTGACCGATGAATACGTCAGAGGGTTCACTTCTCCAACTCCAGACAGAGTAAGTTCAAATTCCAATTTTAGTGTAATATACTGTACTATCATCAAGTGTTCGTTTTGATTATGAACGAAAGTACATGTTGAGAAAATTGTAATAAAATAGTCGTTTTCAGACCAACAATGTTCAAGTTTATGGTACTCGCTTCGAAAACGGTGTCGTTGTTGCTTCTTTCTCACGATTAGTATTTTCAACAGAAGCCAGTGACGCAAATCTCTCCGGATGTTCGCCATGGAAATTTTCACCAGGCTTGAGCAGAATGACCGCCCAAGGCCATTTGTTGCATCACTCACAAACTCCGGTCCATCGTCAAGTTTGCATTCAACAATGTACTGTATAAGAGTACAACTTTTCGCGACAACGATCTCAATTTTTTCAACTTGTTTATGTATTTTATGCAGATAAAATTTCTCATAGGTAAAAATATATTTTGAGAGGATAAGAAATTGTTTATCAAACATACATACATCTATGCGACACGAGACCAAAAGCTTTTTTTTCAACCCGGTGAAACAATTAAAAAATATGTCATTTGTATATAAGTAGATAGTCAAGCATGTTCACAAATCCCAGCTGAACAAATGGTGTTTGATAAGCATATCAGTAACTCCCTGTTTTAATGGTTCGTCAACCGAGTTTTTGTTATCCGAAGAAGTCGCAACTACTGTGGAAAGAATCTTTTTCTTCTGGCTTGTGAGAAGCTGAAAAATCTGTTTTAGTTTTCAAATAACCAAAAAAAATCTTACATTGTTAACAAATTTCTTCTTTTTCTTATCAATCCCTTCAATTTCAAATATCATATTTAGATTGAATGAAAATTGTGCAAGAAGTCTGAGATCGCATTTGATCTGCCGCCAAGCTGGAGATCGAATAAACGCCCAACTATGATAGTACTTGTTGCGAATATGCTCATGATGAGTAGCTGAGCATAAGAGATCAAACCAAAGGTGTAAACATTGTTCGTTGACACCAACCACGAGTAGACTTCTGTAATTCTCAATATTATGAAATGATCTTGTCCAATTGTACTTTAACAAACCTTAACTTCACATCCGAATGGGAAGAAACAGCATTATGCGAATCGTTAATCATTTGAACAGATCGGAACAATAGTTCTTCAGGCGTCAAAATCTTTCCATCTTGATCAAGGTTGAAGGTATTGCAAAGTGTTAGTCGGGAGTAAACCGAGTTGAAGTTCTTCTCAACTGAATAGTACGCAATGTCCTCTGGAAAAATTAGCTTGTTGAAAAAAAACATCCAATTTTTGAATTGAATATTTTATTTGGTTTTCCCCATTTGCCTGTTCAATTGAAGCCCGCCATGTTTAGTATTTCAACACCGATTTTTACTCACCAATAAAAGACCATGGATGATAAGCCATTGTCGAATACAGTAGATTTTCTCGAATTCCATGATCCATAATCTGTCTGAAGCTGTTCGCTAATCTCCCTCTGATATATTCAGTAATTTCTGGTGATACAGCTTCATCTCCATAAATCGTATAACTTTTCCCTCTTTCATCAACAACTTCAACAAATTTGGCGGGAAACCATCCTCGCAATCCATTAACTTCGCCAACCCAACAATGTTCGTCTTTCTCACTTATTATTGTGATTATATCATTTTTTCGAAATCCCAGTTCATCTTCATCTTGTCGAGCAAAATCAAGAAGAGCTCTTGCTCGTTTAGCACCTTCTCTCCGACCTCTCAGGTAGTTCTCGATATCTTTATTATGACTTTCTGGGCTATAGTCAGCTTGGGTGCAGACGTTCATCTCCATCTTCTCATCACAAGAAATGAAATAGCGACAAATTTGGAGAACTGACTCCTTAAGATCTACGAGGATCTCAGTTTGTCGAATGTTTTTCATTTTTGGATCGTTGGACACCTAAATTTTCGAGAATACTTTTAAAGTAAACCAGCAATATAACTTACATCATCTTTTGAACTAAAGATCTGTTTGATTATCGATTTCGATCTTGTCAATTTTCTTCGCTGTGTTGTTTGTTTTGGTAAATTTGTATCCGTTGATGTGTTCACAATCATTCCTTGATCAGCCATCAGAACAGCTTGATGTTTTTTCCGAAGTTCAGCAATTAGATGATCAGTTATGGTGAATTCAAAGGATCCCATATACTCGATAACTTTTTCTACATCTTTCACCTAGATAAATAAATGTGTTTATTCAGCTTTTGACAATGCTTCCGAATGCATGGTTGAAAAAAAATCACTCACAGAAGTTGGAAGTTGACTCAAAGCAGTGAAAATGTCCGCTGACGACTGAGTTGTTACTGCGATATCCACCAGTTCTTCCTCTCTCATTTTCAAAATCGAAATAATTACCTAAACCAATTTAATGCTGTTCCATGAATTGAATTTATTCCAACTCACTCTGAATATATTTACACTTCCCGAGTAGAAAATGAAATCCCAAACTCTCAAAAGAACCTTTGTTGGGAAAACTGATCCAAATAAAGTGAGAAGCCAATTAATTGTGAGGAGTGAAATCTGAAAACTTTCTTGTAAGAAAATATTCAAATATATTCCTTATACCTCGACTTCATAGTCATCAAGAGCTTTGTTAAGATCTGGTACATGACATTTCATCAAATGTCTAGTAACACGTTCATCAGCTTGAAGTCCAAGTAAAGTATGACTATAAAAGTTTGGTGGTAGAATGTCTTCAATCAACGCTGTCATCATCCAAAACGTTGTTTCCTCAGAACAATAGAGCAATAAAATTGCCACGATCACACCTGGAAATATCATAATTGAATTATTGCACCTGCGCGTATTATGCTCACCCATTCCTTGACAATATCCAAGATCTGGATAAATGAACGCGACAGATTTGAGTATTCGACGAAGAGCTTCTACTCCATGAGAATTCTTTTTCCAGAAACAAATGTTATTGGGGAGTGTGCGCAAGAGATCACGTTCAATTTGAACACCTGTAATTTGTTTTTTGAGAAGGCTTATGAAAAAATTTTAGAAAATGTTATATGAAAAAGCTTTCAAAAAAAAAACACGCCGTGAAACCAATTTTCCATATAACTGCACTCATAAAACTCATTACTTCCAAAAGTACTTACCAACACTCGGTTTATCTTGCGCGCACTGTCTTAGTACACTTTCATATGTATACTTGGCCTCTTTCTGCTTTTTTGTTGCTCCACACAATCTTGGCCATAAAAATGGTCTCATTGAATGAGGAATACCCCCATCTTTTAACAGTTTTTCGAAATTCTCAGTTTTCAGTTCATCTCCTTTTATATTGGACCACATAACATCTTGTTTGATTTCAGGATGCATGTCTTGTAGCAAAGAAATGAACTTCATTCTGAAAAATTTTGTATTTTTTCGGAAGCTTTTTGAGAATATTGTCTTACTTATGTGTGCTATTCTCAAGTGTTGAAGAGGTTGCTGCTGGTTCTTCATGATCCTCGTTTTTTCGAAAACCAAATTCGTCGAAACTGAAAATTATTTATATTTTAATCTGCCTCTGAGTTTTTCGAAAGTCTCACAACGTGTGTGGATCCTCAATATAAATAGGTAGCATAGTTCTATTGATTGCAGAGAACGGTTTGTCATCCATCTCGAAAAATGAGGCATGCACAGCTTGATCTTTCTGAAAATCAATAGCTCAAAAAGCCGGCTCACAATCATTAAAAAACCTCTTTCGTTGTTTCTGCAATTTTTCGAGCCACTGGTAATTCAACATCATTATCTTCATCATCACAAATCATATCGGCGTACTTCGCATCTTTTCCTGTAACCTCAGAAAAATAGCGTTATTCTAAAAAAAGCGTAATGAAATTACCTTTTTTATATTTTGCCATTTTTAGAAATAAGTCGAGTGCAACAAGAAAGAGAGACGAAAAATAAGAAAAACGGGGAGAAGAAAGAAAATTCAGAATAGAGAAATAGACGAGCAGAGAGAATTGAATATGCTCCGAAAAAAGAAGAGCGACGACGGCGCACCCAGTTTTCCGATAAAAAATCTTCCTCTTTTTTCCATCAACACACAATTATAGAACGCTTTTATTTCATTTCGATATACATATTTGCAAGCAATAAAAAATAAATATGTGACTAAATTTATATAACACAATTTGGCAATAACCCGCGGGTGCTCAAAAAAATCAATATGTGTGAAAGAAACCGGAGATCTGGATCATTTTTTGGATAAATTAATGAGAATGATTTCACAACTTTTGAACATTTTGACAGGCGGTCCGAAGTAGTTGACACCAGCACTAACATAGACGTATGTGTCTGTTCTTGAATCGTAGTAGAGACCTCTGAAAACATATGTTTTGAAAAAGATAGGAGAGAACATTTACAGAAGTTATTCATGTTTGATTAAGATACGATATATATAATCATACTACAATTATTTCTTGAAAGAACTGTCAAACATTATTTCAAAATGAATAAATAACTAAATCATTCAAAATTTTCTAACAATCACTAGAAGTCGTCATACTTTCCTGAAGGAGATCATGAATAAAATATCAGTTAACAGCAAGACGACGAACTTGCTAGTTGATTTTCAAAACAATTTTATTCAAGTGTAATGCCAATTCTATCTCCTTAGGATTTTTACTATGTTTGGGGTGCTCATCTATTCAAAAACGACTAGATTATTGCTTTAAATGTTTAGAAATTCAGAACGAAACGTACCTTAAGAACGCATTGGCAATTTTGACAAGTGGGACCCAAGGATACATTTGTCCACCATGTGTATGACCTGAAATGTACAATTTTATCATGTTTAGTTTTCCTAGAAAACAGAAATAAACTTACCAGACAGGATGAGATTCACCTTTTCACTCAAAACAGGATCATCAATAACAATTTTGGCGGCATTCGGTTGGTGAGCCAATAAAACATTAGTCGAATCCGAGTGGCAAGTTGACAACGCAGCTGACATGTTCATACCATGTCCTGGTAAATGTACGCGCTCGGCAAAAAGATCATCTGCTCCAGCAATACAAAACTTCTCATTGTTGACAGTGATATGCCGATTCGAGTTGTGAAGAACTGTGATATTGCATCTTTCAAGGAACCAAAACCATTCGGTGATATTTCCATGCATATACTCATGATTTCCTGTAAAAAATGCTGTACTCATAGCGTTAAGTTAATTATTTCATCTTTAGAATTTTTGAGATTTTTAGGAGAATAGGCTCAAAAGATCATGTTTATCAAGTTTTGTATTCGATTTTTATGCCAATAGGTTACATTAATGAAAAGTTCTTAAAAAAGTTCTTAAAAATTTATAAAAAGCCAAATTGTTAGAAATACAACGTTGTGTGTTATAAAAGAAGAGAGAGAAAAGAAACAATGCTCGTCATTTGTGTTGTTTGTGTGTGCAGAAAAAGACAAAGAAAAAAGAGAATAGCATTATCTAGAATGAAAAGAAATTTTCAATTCACTTAAACAAAAATGTTGCCTATTCCGAACAATAAAATACGGTCAGTTCATTTTCAATATAAAAGAAGATATAATAGTGATGAAATATGAGAAATGGATGCATACTGAAAGTTAAGGACAAGAAAAATCTTCGAAAATACAAAAAAATCTAGTTTTTTTCCGATTTCTCAGAACTCCCCTTTTCCAGTATGTTCCCTTAGTGTTACTCTTTTTTCATTTAGATAACCATGAAAATAATATTTTTCGAAAGACAGCACAGGCCACGAAAAAAAGAGAAAGCAAACAGAATGTATTTTTCGCACTACTAATCTCACAACACAAACCACATTCTTTTCATAGGCCACGTTTTTTTTTCCAACAAACTGACCTGTCGCAAAATAAACGCCTCCTGGTGCTGATAATTGACACAGCGGTTCGGCGGCTTCGCCAAAATCACGAACCATGCCATCAGCAAGATCTCCAGCAATAGCGATAATGTCAGGTTTCAATGAATTTGTCAATTCGACAATTCGTTGCATACGTTTACGTCCTACTGATGGGCCAATATGGATATCCGAAAGCAACGCGATGCTCGTTTTGGTTGGGTTTTGGAATGTCTGAAAAACTTCAATGTGTGAAATCATTTCTATTCTAGTTCTCCTGCAAACTTCCTATGAAAAATTTGTGATTCATCATAATAATCACGCCCGAACGATGTTTATTTTTAATAATATCTCTCATTATATCTTACTCATATCAACGAAAATGTGTAATGTTATGAAATAGATATTGTGAAATACCGAACTTGAGTTCACTAAATGATAGATCACCAAAAAAAAAACAAACAATCTATTTCCCTGTTTGTATTGAACTACATTTCACAATAAGAGACCAAATGGATAAAATCCTCACCTTCAATGAAACTGATGTTTTCCTGATCGTTGGATCAGTATGAGTAGCATACAATCCACCAAACATAAATAAAAATCCAACCAAAACCGCCAAAACTATGTGATAACTTCGATTTTGGTGTAAATACAAATACACTGAGTTGGTGACAACTTTGTTGTGGATTGTGTAGAAAAACAGCAAAATTGCGTCAGCCACCAGTAATCCAATGAGAATATGCAAATATGCTCCAACAAAGCTTAAACTCGTCACAGCAATGAAGTTTGGTTCCGTACCTAATAATAATAATTTGATTTTGGAAGTTGTTTTAGCAGGAAAAATTACCTAGTAAGATGTAGAAAAATATCATGGCAATATGCGAGAGGAATAAAAACAATGTGAGGAAGGCTTGAGCTATGTCTTGGAAACAGATGATTCGAAGACGACGATTCCCAACTTCGTTTGGACTAGGAAGAAGTTGTCTGTAAATTTGTGTTCTTAAAAACGTCACGAAAAAAAAGAAAACTTACTTGATTGCAAAATTGATTCTTCTCCACATATACGTGCTTGAAACAAGCATCGCTGTTGAGAATAACATCACAGAATGCAGCCTAACCAGGCGGGTTTTCGTCATTCCATCAGTTGCCAATCGACATATTCCCATAACAACATGAACCAAAGCTAGAAGAGCCAATGAAACCTTCCATTTCATATTCATTTTTTTCTGAAAAACAACGATCTATTATAACTTCAGGAAAACGATATAGAAACACATAAATTTTGAAATGATGTAGATAAGAAAACACTATTTATTTATTTGAACGCACCAAGTATTTTGCAAGAGACCTCCTCCTCGACATTTTTTGTGTCAATCCTGCACACGCTTGCGTGTTTTGTGTATCTGCCATTTTGTTTTCTAAAAAAAACGGAAATTTTTCTTAGAAGTCGGCAAAACATTTTTATTTGAAATAGGTTTTCAAAAATAAATAAATGAATGAATAACAAACAATTTCTATGAAGACAACTATTTGCAATAGAGCGTGTTTGTTGCACTATTTTTCATAGTGGAAAGGATGCAATTTTTGGACTAAAATGGATGAAATTCGATACTTATTAACCCTAAGTTGGTGTGGGAGGAATTAAAAATTGATTAGAAAAAATAGTTTCGGACTATGATGTCCGATTTTTTTTGGTTATGATATTTCATGAATAGTCGAAAAAAAACTAGTCACGAGAAAAAGAGAAATTCTGTATCCACGGGATTTTCGCACAAAAAAACGCATTTTCAATTTTAGTGAGAAAAAGATGGGAATCAATCATAAAAACCTACATAAAATTTGAAAACGATGTGTCATGTGTTTACAACATTGTCTAAAAATACAATGTTGAGTGTCACGAAAAGTGCATAAAAATAAATTTATTCACAAAAAAATGATGTTTAAATGATACTCTTTTAGAGTGAAACAAAAACTCAAAAAGAGTTCAAATACTTGGTACTTTTTTTGAAAAATGAGAAGGAAAAACTTAGACTAGAAAAAAAATGATCTTTGAAAGGGATGACACTAAAAGTATGTATTTCTTTTTCTTCAAAGATTTATCATGATGAAGAAAAAGGTAAAAACAAAAACAATACGTTTCGAAAGTGCCTTCAGTTATTATGGAGTTGATATAAAACAGAAGAAAAACACATTTTGAAAAGCATAAAACTCAACAACAATTATCTTCAACGATTTGTTCTCCAAAAAAGTCGATATACAGGTGCGTACAACGCCACATTATTGCAACACACATATGTACATACACCTACGTCATCTTGTGAGTTATTAGGTGAGACAATGGATTGGGAGTACTATGATGGTAACTTTGAAAAGTTATTATTTTTAAAGTTGATAAACGTGTGCAACAACTGACAACAATTTTTATGAGGCTGCATCGTTATATCTTGATTGAATCCGGATTTCCTGTCTCAGTTTCAAATTGATGAAAAATTAGTTCAACGTGTACATCCAGAAAACTACATTGATCATACAGAGAAACAAAAGAAAAAACGTTTTTAGAAAAACTTTTTGTTCATTACATCGACGTCAATTCTCACTAAGCCAATCTTTCTTTTCTATGACTGAAGATACCATTCTCGTAATTTCAAACGGAATTTGTTATCTGTAATTTAACATCCTTGATAGAACGATTTTTAAATAATGTTCCGAGGTACAAAATATGGTCGATATACTTTGGTTAAATTCCTCAAAATTCCCTCTCAAAACCTATTCACAGTTTTAGACACAGTGTTGACAACTTCTAAGGTTAATTTGGTGAACTATTGATTGGGTACCCGTTCTGTCCAGAAATCCTTTTTCTTGTTAGAATTCACAGGATTTTTGTTATGGTATTCTTATTTTTGCATGAATTTTTAATATATCCTGTGGGCTATTATATTGTGGAATGAAAACAACTTCGAATTCATCTTCCGACCCGATGATTTTGAAAAAAAAACTTGACACTTCAGCCAAAATACACCATCTTTCTTGTGTACTACTCTCACACTTCTACAAAAACAAGCTTATCTTGAGACAAGGACGATCTATGATTTTTTCAATGTTGCAAAACTTGAGAATATCTTTTATGAAATTGGTTCTGAAACAAACACATCGGTAGTTTTAAGTTATATGACTGTGCTGTTGTGACGAAAAAGTTAATCTCAAAATTATAACCCAGCTCAATTTCGGCTAAAAAGATCAGTGAAGGATTTTGAAGCACAAATATTACGTACATATTAGCAGACAAATACAAACGAAAACAATTTGGAGTAATCTAAATTTATTTTTTTGACTTCTGCAAATATTTCTGCCCGTTTAGTGATGAATGTAGCCAGTGGTTTTGAATAAAATTTTATTTTACTAAAGTTCAAAGTTCTTCATCTTCCATTCAGCTCCGAGTTGAAAACACTCCATCATTGACAAAGTCTAAAAACTTCAGTTTGAGAGAATACAAATACAAATTCTGCCATATTATCGGATCTTGTTTCTAATTATTTCAGGACCTAAAATTAATTGTGTTTCTCATGGTCCCGAAGTATATGAATAACATTTGAATAAAATCACATAGAAAATGTTTTTTGTTGATCGAACAAATTTTTTGAAAAAATTTTCTAGGCTTTATCTAATCGATCAATCTGTGCTCTCATTGTTTTTTGTTCCAAACTCTTGTGCAAACAAAAAACCAGAGATTTTCTCTTTTTGACAACTGTTTCACAGTTTCAAAAAATCGTTTTTTTCAAGTTCTTTTATATTTGTCTTGTTCAAACTTCAATAGATTGGTCGGTATAGAACATTCAAGAAAAACATCACTGCGGTTATCGGCTAATTCTGTTTTTTTTTTCTTCTGAGGTTTGCTAAATCAAAGTTTTTTTTAAAGGTTTTTTAAAACTTATAATTTTTTAGTAAATCTTTGGATATTATATATTAGTTATTCTTTTCGAAGTTCTGAACCAAAGGTGATGAAAATTCTCAGATTTATTGATGTTTTGTTTTCGAAAAAAGCATCGTTAAACTCTCATAACAATAAATCACCTCATATACTAGAGAAAATTCATAAAATCAAACTATGTTGTCAAAACTAGAATAATCTTAAGACGTAAATCTCTCTGTCCAAACGAAAAATTTGATTTGTGAACGACGTCTATGATCCATATTTGCAGCTCCAACCAAAACGAAGAGATTATTGTAGTTATGATTTTTGTAGGCACTGACTTTCACCACGTTTACATGAAAATATTTATTTGGTAAAAAAACGAACCGTTCTGTCAGCAGCACATGAAACTTAAATTGAAGTTTTTCATTAACACACATATGCTCGGAAGTTGTTTAATTTTGTTTCATGTTTTGAGAAAAATTGGAATGTTGTTTTTTCTAAGAAACCATCTCGAAATTTAGAATTTTTCATTGCTTCTTCTCAATTTTATAGGTTCATTTTTCTCTCTCTCAAACAACAGAATAAAATTCTCATAACAATTTATCACTTTGTTAATTATCTCTTCTCACATCGTTTTTTTTTCAATTTGGGTCTTTTCCGGACAAAAACTCTTGCCTTTGCCATTTTCTTGTTTGTTTTTTTCGATTAATATTTCTTGTTCATGTGAAAAATTAATAATTATTTTTGTGAACGAGTGTTTTAGGAATCTCTATTCATTTCTTAGTAGTAAGAAACAAAAATAATTGAAAAATGAAATTCTCGAAATCAATTTTGGACACCAAAATTCTCACGTTCACCATAAACAATGAAATAGCTCAAAATAATAAGAACCTAGACAAAACGTTGGTTTTTAATTTCTGAGTTTTGGAATAAGAAATTATAGAATCGGAAACTCAACATCAGCAAAATTTCATAACACTTCATTGATTTGAGAAACAAATAAATACGCCAAAAATTGTGCAAAACGTGAGAGATCAAAATTTGAACCAAATTGTTTTTGTATAAGGAATACTGTATGTCACAATTTTTGTTTTTTTTTTGTGAGTTACAATTTTTTTTTCATAATCTTTGACTTCTGATCTACTTTTTTTGAGTTTTCAAACAAGATAAAAATTCACTGCAATTCTCATAAGTTTGGCGTTAGATTATTTTTTTCAGAAATAGCGTTCTCACAAACAGAAAATTAATTATTTAGGTAGAAATTCTGAGGACATATCTGAGAAATCTCACAAACTCAAGCCCCTGCGAAACTGATCAGAAAAACATTTTTGTCGACATTGAATCTTGTTTTCGGTCTAATTAACACATTTTGACATAGCAAAAATCTTTTTTTTATATATCCAGTTGAAAAAACACATAAATACTATACAAATTTTACACATAATATGCATATGGGTTGCTTTTCTCTCAGTTAAGCCAGATGTCATTTTTTGTTTGCTTCTTCTTAGCTTCCTTTTTCTTTTTGATGAAAAGATATTTGCATTCATTATAGATAGTGAATTATATATTATTAGATTTATTTTGTTAACACTTCTTTGTTGTATCTTTTGAAATATGATTTATGAATCAGGAATCATCAATGAACTAAGTTTTTTTTAGGAACAATTGAGATTCTCTCCCAAACTTCTCAATTTTCTAAAAACAAATTTCATGCTCGAATGATTATCAAAGATCGTGAACTCAAAGATTCATATCGTTTGCCTTCTAAAATGTTCTTAACAAAATACATGCATATGGTATGATGCATATATTTTGAGAAAAAGTTTTTCAAATGACCTTATTTGTTCTGAAGAAACTTGAAGGAGATTATATTTTGCTAACAATGTTTCAAAACGAGATAAAATTAAACTCCACCCATTTGTTTACTTTTTCTTTTTACCACTTTTTATCTTTATGTATCTATTGAGAGGTCGTTTTTTCCAGACAAGTATATTTAGCATAGAACCATTTTTTTTGTTATACCGCACAAAATACGATCCAGTGTTCAAAAAAACTATCACATTAACCAGTTTGAGTTTCTTGAGATTGAATATTGTAAAAACTTGATCCAATCTGTTCGGCTTTCATAAATCTTTTCCGGATTCTCTGAAAAGCACAGAGTAGTAATTATTCTTACCTTTCAGATAATTTATTGTCCTTCAGAATCGTGTATATAATTTTCGACAAAATTTTTAGTCGAATTCACGGTTTGCCATTCTGAAGAACCTTTTTTATCACGTTTTGCATTTTTTATTATTATTTGTTCGATTAAAAAACATTCAACCAAAGTAACAACAATTTGAAATATCATATCAAGTATAATTACAGGATGTCAAATTTTCACATAGAACTATTGTGTTTTGATGAATACAGATAATAAAAAAACTAGAGAGCGTGGATATATTGTAATATAAAATGATCCTTTGGTCTGCTAAAACATATAGCAATTTCCTGCCTACTTCTGATCAAAACTATTTCTAAAAATGTTTTTCAGAAACCTGGATTTTATTTTGATCACGAGACATTTTGAATTTTGCCTCTGTTTTATTTTTTTAGTCTAGACGTCCATTTTTTTTTGAAATTCTTAGAAATTTTCACTCTAAAAATTAAACAAAACTAATGAATCACATAATCTTGAGCGTAAATTTCGTTTTTTGGTAGCCCACAATTTGAAAAGTCTATTTTTATGTGATTTTCTTTTCAATAAATTTTGAGCAATTTGTCATTCTGATAATTTGACTGATTTCGAACAATTATAGAGTATTCAAACATGAAATAAATTGAATTTAATTGACTGATATGACAAATAGTCTGATATCACTGTAGATCAATTCAGACATCTTTTCAAGAGAATATATATTAAAAAAAACGAAAAACAAACATTTTATTTTTATTAGATTGTGTTTTCCTTATTTATCAAGAATGACACTTCCTTTTCTGTATCACGAATGATTTCCATGTTTATGGAACATCTGATGTTGTTTTTTTCAATGGTGAGGTTTTGTACACTTATTTTTTTAAATGTATATTATTACTCAAAATAGAAGGTGGCGTGGTTTTAGGTGGATCTCAATGAAAATAGTTCATATCAATTAAAAAATATCTCAAGTGAATTGAAAGCAAAAAAGTCCAAACTAGTATAAAAAAAAGGAGCGAAATATGAAAAAACTTGACTCTATACTTTTTCTTATTGCCTTTGCTCTAAATAAAAATCAAAACTCTAACTAAGAAAGTTTTTTTTTTTGGATTTTTTTCTTATCAATTTTTTTTGATAGACTTCATTTTCCTCTTCAAAAAACCAAAGATTTTTAGCGTTTCATTTTTCATATGATAGACATTGAAGCTGATGTTACAGAATATTGTCGACTAAAATTTTGCAGATTTGTTTTCTGTCATAAAACTTTATATTTAGTTATGATATTTTTAAAAACTCTCAAGTTTTTTGAATTTAGTCAATTTGAAACATTGTTTATCTTTAAAAAATAACTCAAAAAGTGCAATTATTATATTTTTAACGTGTGACTGAATTTAATTAACAAGCCTACTGTGTTCTAAATTTAGCAAGTCATATCTCTTAAAATTCAAATCTTGCAAAATTGATGTTGTGTATCAAGACATTAACTATTTTTATTACTTGAAAAAAATATCCATACTCAGACTTCCAGTGCTAAAAATATATACTTTTCATAATCTTTATGACAAAGCGTACAAATTTTGTATTCGACATTAGTCTTCTGTAGAAATTGTATTTGAAAATTTATTTCAGAAGAAAATCTTATTATTTTAAACATTTTTCTCAATGAACAAAAATGAATTGTCTACGAAAATTTTTGAAAATTACCTCTATTCAGAAACTGCCTTAGTCAGATGTGTTTTCACACAAATATTTTTCAGGAATTTTTTATGGAAATTCTTTTTTTTGTTCAAAAAATCTTTCTCTTGCTTGACCTCTCCCATGAGAATATCTTGAGTCTTGTTTTATTCAACATACAGATAGACAAAGTTTCATAATACTTTCAATAAAATATTCGTACAAAGAAATGTAATTCCCTGGAAAATGACTACTGTAATTTATACGAAAACATTTATGGAAACAATTAAAATTTATTTGTTTTGAAAATTGCGGAAGCTTATGACTTTTTCCGCTTCAAATGCTCCGTATTTTCTAGCTAGAATATTAAAATTTCATAATGTTAAAATGTTGATTCTCGATTTTCCAGGAAAAAAAAGAATCTTTAAAAATGATTGAGTAGCCAACAAAAACTTGTTTTTCATTCAAAAAATTCTCCCGAAAAAAATAAGAAGTAAATTTGCCTTTTTCAAAAAAAAAAAAAAAAAAACTTTTGACACAAAAAAAACGTAAAAAATAGTTGGAATATTTTATTCTCTTATCAAAGAATAACTTTTGTTTTCAGTTTTTATCAACAAAAAATTGTGCTATACAATAATGATGTCCTATGTGTGTATATTTGAAATTTCAGCTAATTGTTTTTTGATTCCTGTTATTTTTCAAAATCACTATTCTTATTGGTTTAGTTTTTTCAGTTGCAATGGAATTTTCATGCCAAATGTTTTTTATCCCATTATCACTAATCCTATTAGAAATATTTTAGGCGCTTGGAATTTGTTTCAAAAAAAGAATTGATTTATGAGCACGTCTGAGTTTGACAGATATTGATTTTTTGTTTAGCAGAATGTTGTTTAATTTTTAAAGTATAGAATTGTTGAAAAAATCTTCTTTAGCAGTTTTTGCGTTTTGAAAATTAAATTTTTACAACGAAGTATTTCAAATTTTGAAGAGTCCTCCTAATTTTTGTCGACAACACTTCCTATTTTAGATTCATAACATTGAATTTCTGATCTATGTTTCGTTCAAATTTGATTTCCGGATCATGCAAATGTTTCTTTTTTGAATCCTAGAAATCGCGAATTATCCTAATCTGCAATATTAAAATGAAACGTTCAATTATTCAGATCATAGAAAAGTTTTAGAAAAACTTCGCGCGCCAATTTTTCTGTCTGATATCCGTGAGATTTTCAATCACCCTTTAATCATTTTTTTCTTTCTTTCGTCTTTTTTTTTGCGAAAAAATTCTCCCGTTTCAAAATAAATAAAAATCTTAACTATGATCAAATCATTTTTATTTGCGTTTCAACTTTTCCGTTTTAAATTATTCCCTGAGTTATTTAGTTAATAGATTTTTGAAAAAGAACACCCAAGTTTAAATTGAATTAGATTACAATTCAAAATGGTATATTTTTCGGCATTTCTAATCGTACATGTCTATCATAACAATGACATCAAGTACGTTTTCCCATGCAAAAGATCTAAGTTTCTTTCTGCCAAAAATTTGTGACTACTACTGGAAAACCCTCGAAACGAGAGAAAACTTTTTTGTGTGTGAGAATATTTTTCAAAGAAAAACAATTCGAGTTTAAAAAAAACTGTAGGGAACTTCTCTTCAGACAAAATGACTTGAACTGGCAGTTCAAATATTCGAAAAGATGTACTATAGCAGAAAAATGTTGGGAAAAAATCAACCTACGCGCATTTTAAATCTCATTATTGCTAAAAATGACGCTTTTCTTTGAATTTCAGGCTACTCCCGAAAAACAGAACAATTTCCTATCGTAAATTTGCATTCTGTTTCTGAATAAATATATCTAGTTCTTTTTTTTCGACACAAAAAGTGGCATTTTCGGGAGGCACCACGCTGGTATCAAATAGCGTGAGAATTCCCTTATTTTCTGTTGAGCATCATAGTTAGTTAGTTTATTCGTTTTTTTTTTCATCTCATTATTATCATAGACAAGATTGTTTATCTTTATATAAAAATTTCAAGTGTGAATGAAAAAAAAATGACGTTTGCCTTTTGTTATTTGTTTCTCGTGACCCATACTTGAAACCGCTGTTGAATAAAAAATAAGTATATAAAAAATGGGCCTTGTCATTTTCAAATTTTCTCTGTTTCGTTTCACACAAACTTTTTGTTTTAGAGTTTTGAAATAATAATGAGAAAAACAAAAAACAGAATTTGTTTCTCAAAAAAATCGAAGAATTATGCGTGTTTTTATGGTTGTTTGAAAACATTTTTTAATCGTCTTTTTTGAAAATTTGAAAAGAGTCTAGTTTTCTATACGATTTTTCGTATGATTTTATTGTTTTCAACGTTTTGCTAAAAATTAAATTGGTACTCCATTTCATGAAAAATTTGAATAAAAAATTCGAGTATTTCTCCGAACACTCTCCATTTCCCCCATTTCCAAAAAAAAGTGCAGTGGTCATTCGAAAGGAAAAAAAAACGACTAGGCTTTTGAGAACGAAAAAAATTGAATTATGTGCAATGGCGTCGGATTTCAATTCGAATGAGGCCATTCTTTCAAGTTGATTATTTTTGTTTTAAAACTAAAAATTCAGCGAAAACTTGTATTCACTTTCAAGTTTTCCACTCTGGTTCTTGTCATAATTTTATTTTGTTTTGTGTATGTGTGCGTTATGTTTTGAATTTGAAATTTGGAATTCAAAAACTTTTTTTGTTGAAAAACCAGTGTTTTCTACTGTTCTGTGACTTTTAAAATTTCTAGAAATCCTTTATTATGCATTATTAACTGCAAGGGCAGTATATTTTGTTTGTTTAGTGTAAAACTATAATGGAAATAGACTAAACTCGTGAAAAATTCCAATTTCCTGGTTTGCTCACCAAAAATTTAATTCTAGTTGAAGCTTTTATATTCCAATTATGGTTTTGATAGATTTCAAATCTCTCTCTGAAATTTAATGCTTTAACTTCGATTTGTTTTATTGCTTAAAATGAAATCATAGTTTTGAATCATGAAATACGAATTACCAATTGTGAAAGACGTAAACTTTAAACTGCATTGTGAAGGAAATAATCGGTAATTTGCAAAAGGCTTGAAGAATTCCAGCAATTCCAAAAACACTTGAAAGATCTTTGTAGTTTCACTTCAACAATTTCAAAAACTGAAAATATTTTTTGCATGTTTTTATTTTCAAATGTTCAAATTTAGATGATATTTACCATTGTGGCTTCAATAATTTATCTTTGAATGTTAAGTTAATTGAACTTCAGTCTTTGTTGAGAGATCAAAATTCTTGAAGCATAGAAAAATTACAAATTTTTTTCAATGAAAAACTAAAATCTATAACATTTTTGAAATTATTTTTTTTAGTAATTGTCTGTTATAAGAAAATAGTGAAATTTTAATGAAGTTGATCTCCATTCTGCAATTGACAAAAATCTCTCATTCGAGTTTAACTAGAGTTATATATATATAGAGCTTCATTCTTAGGGCAGTATTCAATTTTCTCTGTATATTCTATGTAGACTTTTTTGTTGTTATGATGCCTTTGTTTTTTGAACCCTCTTGTTTTTCTGGTGAATTTCAATGTTTTGTTTTGAAATTTTGAATATATGAGCTAATTAGAGTGGGTAACCAGAAATTGTTCAAAATTCACAATTGACATACTCAGTTTCTCAAAAATTCTATTTTTATACTCGTCTCTTCTGCAGTTTCTCACACTATTCATAGTTTGTATACAAAAAAAAATCGTTCTAGAATTCTGATTTTTTTTTCTGCCACAAACATATATAGCCCACGCATATTTCGTACTCGTGTGAATTAGGAAGTATCTCGGTCACCTACCGAGCCACCCCCTTTCTCCCATGTAAAAATTTTCACATTCAGAGAAAAACCTTCTTTTTTTTCTTCGACAAATATTTTTTGGAACCCTATTGTTTTGTTTTCATCTTCTTTTTCTTTATGCCCAATTTTTGACGCCAAAAAATCTAAAATCCATTTCTCCCCGTGATGGAAACATCGTGATTTTCTGAATCATCATTCCTTTCCATTTTTCTAATTAAATCTCATCCCAGATTTTTTTCATTATTTTTGACGTTTTTTGTGTGTGTCTCTTTTTTCTGCTTTCTCATTTCATTTTGACGTGAGTATTGCAACACAATGCAAATATTGGGATTATTCTATGCATGACCTCTTTGAGTTAATGAAACTTTTATGGGCGGGAGAGATGACTACCGTGAGCCTGAAAATGGTGATTCGATAACAACGAATGAAAATTTTCATATAATCTTAGAATTATAGCGTAACATATTTCACTGAAGAAAACATGAACTTGAATTCAAAAGTTTTGTTTTCATCTCAAAAAATAAATATGCTATTCCTAATCAAGAAGAAAAACGAACCTTCCAATTCGAAACCCTCTTTGTAATAAAATTGAAATGAAAAATCGTAGAAAAAACTTCTAACATCAATTTTAATTCTCATTCTCTTTGTTTGCCCGTGTTCAGTTACTGGTCATCAAATCGGAAATCGTAAAAAAACAGAGAAAAAAAACGAGCGCACATAGTGAGTGGTTGGTGTAACCTGAGAAATTTGCACACAGATTTGACCGACCGGAAAGAAATCCGATGACCCTGCCTTTAATCAACATTTTTTACGTCTTATATAGTTCTGACTGTACTTTTGTTTTCACAGATTATTCCCCAAGGTTTTCGTGTTACCTTGTTTTTGTTTGAAAATTAACCTCTTCTTATTTTGAAAGAAACAATTTTAAATAATCCTCAAGTGTCATGAAACATATAATTTAATTTGTCTTGAATTGTCACCCAAATGATTCACCCTTTTTTCAATGCTTGTTTTGACTTACACAATAAGAAAAACGCGTAGGAAGCCTCTTGAAGATCGACTAGCGTGAGAAACATATTTTTGAACTCCTTACTAGTGTTTCAAATGAAATGGGAAAAGTTCAAAAATGCAAAGGGCACAGAGAATAGGAAAAAGATGGCCATCATCGCCTTTTCTTCATATCAAATTACGCATTTTTCTTCACACCTCGCGATCATTTTTTCTTATGTTTGTGTTGCATTTTTCTTTGGAACAGTGTTTTATTCTCTTCAAGAGTTGGTTTTCTTTTTTTTTGTCACAGAGTTTACTACAATAAAAGTGATATTCAAAAAAACTACAACTTTGAACATTTTTTTGTTTAGTATTGAGCTTAACTTAGGTCATGCACATTTTATTCGTTTAAATTCATTTTGAAAATTCAATTCAAAAAATTAAAGGAGGTTATTCTTAGAAGTAACATGATAGCACAGCTTTTTTAATTGATATCTACGTCAGAGTGTTCACCAAATTGAAAATAAAAACAATAGAAAAAAACATATTAAAAACCGACAAAAAACTCCCATTTCTTCTAATTATTGTGATATCAAAATCCTAAAACGTTCTCATTGAACCCTTGTCTGGGCATAGTTTAACATCTTTCATGCGCACTTCTTCCATTTTCTAAAAACTCAAAAATAAAACTTATTTTCGCCTACATGTCACACAAATAAATGAATGACAACAACTTTTTCCAACACTTTTCTTTATGTTGTTTTTTTTTCTTCCTAATTTTACATTTCTGCCTCAATGATCTCTTAAGGCTTCTCATGCAATTTCTGGTGTCGAAATGTTTTTTTTTTCTTTTTGAAAATCATTTTTTCATCTTTGATTTTAATCAAGTTAATGCGTCATACTGTATACCCATCTTATAATGATTTCTCATTTTGAATTCAGCTCTCCACTGAAACAAACAAAACAAAACATTTTTTTCAGGGGCGGTGTCGTGTCAAACAAAAGCCAGCTAGCAACCGAGAAAAAGAAAACCCGCCTCTTTTTTTCTTCTTTTCCGATTTCACACCTTCTTGGTCCCATCATTCCACAAAGAAAAGAATTTCACGAATAACAATGGATATTGAACCGGAGAGTGTTTTGGTTATTGTCGTTTATTCGGCATTGGCGATCACTGGCTTTTTGGGCAACATGTGGGTTCTTATGACAGTATCACTTCAACTCATTGGATGCTCTTCAAACCGCGCAAGAAGCTATAAATCAGTGGTTCAATCATCTGCATACATCTATTTATTACTTCTGTCTATAGTGGATCTTTTGTCGCTGATACCTGTACCAATGCTAGTTGCGGATATTTATAAAAACAAATTCGAATTTGGTGATTTTTGGTGCAAGGTATTATACATCTGCGAAGGTATGAATAAAACGCTCAGTCCAATGGTTCTCATGGCTCTTTCAATTGATCGATACATCGCAGTCTGCCATCCTACATTATACTGGATGCGTGAAACACGTTTTGCCCTCTGTGTTGTTCTTGTGAGCTCGTCGCTCTCCCTGATCTTCCTAGTGCCAATCACCCGAAACGCTGTGACTCAATATATGATTGATAACAATAACAAAGAAGTTATGAAATGCGCTTTCGAATCAGAGCTTTTCTTCCTCTTCGATTTGATGCATACCGTTGTCTGCTATCTCATCCCACTCACTGTGATATGCGCGGTCTATTTGGCTATCCTACTCCGATTGTATAAACACACAAGGTTCTCGGCAGTTGGGCAAAAAACCAGTATATCGTTATCCCGTGTTGTCAAATGCTCTGTTATGGTTGTCGCCTTCTACTTCATTTGCTGGACACCATACTGGATCATGCGTATTCATCTTATGGTTATAACAATGCTTACAAAAATCTCACCAAGTAAGTTGGGGTCATTCAGTTGTTTTGAATGAAAGGGATTAATTTTGTTTTCCCTGTTACTATGAGTACAGTTTTTTTAAAACACAGTTCACGTTTTATTGCTGCATGATGAATTTGATCAGTAATTTTTGGATATCGCATGACTCATGAGCAAAATTATGTAATGTAAAACTTCCTTTAGTTTCAGAGCTGATTTAATTTGATTAAAAATAAAAGATCTTGAAAAATACACATAGAATGTGAAAATCGAGTATATTCTGAATACAATGTTCTTAATTATCAGATAACTTAGTGAACATTTACCTTGACTGTTCGAAGAGTAAGATTATCTGAATATTCACTCATTTTCATAAAATCCTGTTTCATTTCCTTGTAACAAGAAAAACCCAACTTGAGAAAACTGAAATTTGTTCTCGTCTTTTTATTGTCAAGTGTCTTCACTAATCCGACCCACTTGAGATTTTTCGGACCTAAAATATAGTAATTTTTACTGAATGTCTTTGCTTGCAAGAAAATTACTGTAGCTTGGAAATTTGCAAGTTCATCTTTCAGACTCTACAATTGAACAAGATCCAAATATATTGATCAATCAAACGTTTATTGAAACCACAACTGGTCCAGTATTGAGTACCAAAAGTACAATCGACGTGGAAATTGTTCTTATGTATATGCTTCATGCGTTGCCATATGCGCAAAGTGCGTTCAATTGGTTGTTCTACGCATTTTTGAACCGAAATTTGAGAAACTCGACTTCCCGCTGCTTGAATGGTACACGGTCAGCTGCTACTACTTCGGCGATTGATAATGGTGGAGTGACTAGTACAATGAACACTAGTTTGACACCAATTTGGAAAAACATCCAACAAATGGGTACACAAATCAAATCTGCCAGTATTGACACTGGAAATGCTTTGTTGAAAAAATCACCATTTCGAGGAAGATCAAGGATACAATCAAGGTAAACAAAAATTCTTTCTTTCTCTCATTTTCAGCTTCTCTTTGTCTCAAAGAATCTCTTTGTTCTTCTCAAGACATATTCTAATAAATCAAAACATTTTAATTGGATTTCGCGGTTTCGAACAAAAATTTTGGGTTTTGGAAATTTAGTGGGCGGAATTCATTGGTTGAACGGACTCACCAATTTGTTTCTGCTCCGTAAATCTTCTGAATAACAGAATTTCTGAATAAACAAGTGAAAAAAAAACTGAAAATTGAAGGGTTGTTGTCCTGAGATTTTTTGAAAGAGTGCTTCATAAGATCAACAAAGTCCAATAATTTTTTCAGAAGTGCTGCATATCTCGGTTGTTCGGATAATCAACTTCGTCCAGCGTCACAACTCAATCTCAGTTCTTCACTTCTTGACATTCCAAGAAGACCCTCTTTGATTCCCCGACAAGAACCTTCCTTGGTCGGGAAGGCTCTTTCTTATACTAACCTTCCACAACCAACATATCAAAGAATTGATCAGAAAGAAGAGTCATCTCATGGAATGGTTTCTGAATCTAGCTCTGTTGAATGGCTTTAATTATTTCTTTTTTGATAATGTTTATCCCCATCGAACCGGTTCTATTTAGTCCAAAACTTTTTTGTCATATCTTTCTGTCTAGCATTCCCTGTCTTTTTAAGATGCTGAAAATCAAAATTGACCATATCTTCTATTTTTTTGTAACAGTATTACTGGTTTTAAGACAAAATTTTTGCGAGTCTATTTTCTAACTGAAAAAAAGTATCTTGCCAAACAAACTATTTTATATATAATTTCTCCGTTCGCTTTTTTATTGTGTTTTGATCTCTGTGAAATGTTTTAATTTGAATAAAAAAATAATATTTTTACATTTAATTGGATATTTGCTTAGTGGTAGTTTTTTGGGAGGGGGGATGCTGGTGAGTATCAAGTTGCATTAAATAATACGTTTTTGGAGCAGTATTTTTTGTTATTCTTGGAAAATGGGGTTTGAGAGAATGATTAAATTTACATCGAACGTATGCTTGACCTTTTTACAGAAAAATTTGTACTTTTTTTGAAGTGCACTTTCTTGAAATTAATTTAACATTTCAGATGTCTTTCACAAAAGAGAATATTAGAGAATGTATGTATTTCAACATATAAATTCAAGTGTTTGTAATAGTATGATTTCAGTAATTATTGAATACGAAAATAAGTGTTTAAGAGAAAATAATTCTCGAACAAAAAAAAATTCATAGTCACCAATTAGGCTCAAATTTTTTTTCTGAAAAAACCTCATGTCTGCCTATCATCGTAAACATGTTTTTTTCACATAGTATATTTTTATCATTTTGGGATGAATAAGTGAAGAAAAAAACAAAGATTTTTCAAATGGCTGAAACTTCGCTCTCTGTTTTTTTTTCAAAATTTTAAAACCGTTTTGACAGTGAAGAGGCGCACGTTTTTTGTATTGACATGAAGATTTGACGACTTCTCCTAACAAGGGAACCTTCTCAGGTGACCGTGGAGTTTTCAGATGAGTCATATGTCATTCGATAGATTTTTTGACGCTGATCAACGTCCTGTTTTTGCGTTTCGCGGTTCCTTAGTGCGCGAAAATCGGTCCCAAAGTTTTCATTAACAATATGAAAAACATTCCAAAAAGCATCAAAAACATAGAAATGTAACCCTTTCTGTTCTATTTTAAGGTAATTTCACATCGCGAAAATTGCTATGCTTACGAATTTTCAGTTAAAGATAAACAATAACAATTTAACGAAATCATTAAAATATTAAATATCACGTGAAAAATCACGTGAAATTTTTCATTCGTCTTTTTTTCAATTTTTTTTGTTGCATAGTATTAATTTTGTTTTTTACTGCTTGATCTTGGAATTTAAATCAAAAACAAATGTCTTCATATTTTTTCTCGTACTTGATTACCCCCCTACAGACAGATCAATTCTCTCATAATTGCGGTTTTCATCAGTTTTTGAAAGTTTCACTCAAAACTTTGGGACCGATTTTCGCGCACTAAGAATCGCGAAACGCAAAAACAAAATACAGAAAGTTGATCAGTGTCAAAAAATCTATCGAATAACATTTGACTCGTCTGAAAACTCCACGGTCACCTGAGAAGGTTCCCTTGTAAGTATAGTTTTTCACCTCCTTTGACCTGAAATTGAACCTTTCTGACCTTAAAAATCAAATGGGTGGGCAATTAATGTTTTTAAATTATTGTTCGTCTCATTTTACTGAACAAGTTATGTTCAGAAAATTGAACGAGGTGCATCATAGTGCCCGGAGCCATTGAACAGTTGCAACTAGTAGCGTATAACACACAATTTCCAACCTCGAAAATCATCACTTTTCTTTCTCGAATGAAGTTCCTTACCACTTTCAGCAACGACTCACTGTTCTATTGATCTTCAAAAAAATTAACATGACAAATACAGAGGAAAAAGACAGAAAAAAAAGCAAATTTTTTTGGAAGTTGTGTGTTACTCATTTAAAAACATTTATAGCCCACCCATTTGATTCCTAAGGTCAGAGAAATTAAATTTCAGGTCAAAGGAGGTGGAGACCTATACTTAGGAGAAGTCGTTAAATCTTTTTGTCAATACAAAAAATATGCGCCTGTTTATGACTGTCAAAACAGTTCTGAGATTTGGAAAAAATAACCACGGAGAGTTAAAGCCACTTAAAAAATCTTAGTTTTTTTTTCTTCACTTATCAACCCCAAAATGGTGAACAGTTATTCCGTGAGAAAAAACATGTTTACGATGATAGGCAGACAGGAGGCTTTTCAGAAAAAAAATTTGAGCCTAATTGGTGACTATGAATTTTTTTTGTCTGAGGCTTTTTCCTTATTACAGAAAGCCTCTCTTAACTCTGAATCGATGTTTACTAAATAGAGTAACCTTTAAAAAAAACCAGACAATTTTCTATTCAAAAACTTCAAGCTTGACGAAAGAATACGTGTTTTCTTAAAAGAATCAATAAAACCTTTGTTATTCTTTTGAGTGAATTACAGGGGAACCATTTTTGATTTTATGCACGATATGATCTCCGAACACTATGAACTTATCATACAAAAAACGAGCCGGTGGCTGCCTTGGCCCTTCGAGACGGAACTGTAAAAAAAGGGTTTATTATGAGAAGGTAATAATTTTTCAAAATGTTATGGCCTATTTTTTATAAAACAGTTATAGGAAAAGTGATTCTGAATAGTTTTACAAAAACTATTAATAATTTGTTGGAACTGCCATTCTCGCTTGAATTTTATCACGATGTGATGCTTTACGGATGTGTATAGCTTCCGAAATATGTGATGTTTCATAGTCAGTGTTATCCAATAGTTTTGTCCTTACAAACACTTATTTTGCAAATAAAAACCGTTAGCTTCTTCTTCATACTACGCTCTGTCTACATCGGAGGTTTGAAAAACCTCTGATTCATCTATCAAAAATTTCTAATTGTGGTTTTAATGAGATTTCAGTTTTCTAATACAAAATAAAAAAGTAAAATAGCGAAATCCGACTATTCTGATAAGAGATTTTAGATTTTCCAACAAAAGTAAAGTGTGAAATTTGTTGTCACCGTGTTGTAGTCCAGTGTCACGCAAGTAACACTGGACTATGTGAAACAAAAACCATATTTCTTTTGTAAATTCAGGAGTCGATTAGCATTGAATTCATGTGTTTTTTCAACAAAAAAAAATCAGCCGGTGACTATGCATTTTTTTGTACTACTGATTTCTGAAAATTATAAAAAACGGTTCTTTTAATCATTTTTTCGGGGTCGTCTTTTCTGATTTGGAGTAGATTCATCAGCTTTGAGGCTCTCTTCAAACTTTTGAAATTTCACTGAACTTTCAGAAAAAAATATCCTAAAATTCGGAGATTTTTTCCGTCAATTCGTTTGGGAAGGTGTTTCTACCAACCCAGACGAAAATTTAGGCGTTTGAGAACATCTGGAAAAGCCCCACAAAGAAGGTGTTTTTTTTCAAAAATCGAAAATTTTCAGGCAAAAATTTCGGGATTTTATTTTCTCAGATATTTATGAAAACTGGAGCACATTGCTGATACCTTTGGGCAAAAAAATAAAGCCATTCAGCTGCTGGCTAACCTTAGCAAGAGAGCTGCTCGTTTTAGATGATTGCTCAACACCCTGAGATGTTTTATAAAGAATTATATATTGATTACATGTAGGGGTTACTTGGAGAATTCCTGAATGTCTGATTTTCAGTTTCAGATCACATTTCCAGCCTGTTTTGACTGAAAATCTGTCAAAAAAACAAAAGTGAACATTCCAGTAAAGATATCGAATTTTGGGGTTGTGTAGACCACTTGGGGAGTAACTGAGTGTATGATTTTCAAAAAGAATATTTTCAGTTCTCAAAAGGGACCTTTCAAGAATGTCTGGATTCGCAGCTTCTTAAATTGAATTTTTGACACACTTTCAGTCAACACAAGCTGGAAATGGAATCTGGAACTGAAAATCGGACATTAAATAACCACCCAAAGAACCCTCCTAAATATTAACAAAATTCAGCCTTTTCAAATAGAAATCTCAAATATTGAGTGATCAGCTAAAACAGCAGCTCACTAGTCTGTCCAAATGTGCAAACAGGTCACAGCTGCACGAAAAAGATTAGTTTGACTGGGTGACAATGGGGTCGTTGGGATCAACAAAGCTCAATTTTTGGGTTACAAATTTGTGGTCATATGATTTTTGAAGGTGTTTGATTTCTCCGTAGGTTCATCGTTCGTCAAATACAACAACTGTTTCAGGTTCCACGTATTGGTGAAATAGAGTGTTGCTGCATCTCATTTCGAAACTTCAAACATTGCCACGTCATCGGTTCCGCGCTCATGCATATCAAAACTCAACTATGTTATCGATTAAGCATGTGGCTTCTATCGTACTTTGACGTGATCATGACTACAACAAACTGGCCGAAGAACTTCGAACACCTGGAAATTTCAAAATCTCTCAAATTCACGAAAATCCGTTTGAAACACATTTAACAATCATCCACAAACTCGTCAAACCTGTTTTCATGAGTTGTTTCAAGAAACAGCCTATCTCTTCGTAGGAAACACCACGAAAGGATAATCATATTTTCAAGTCACATAATAATACCTCATTCGTGGGTCACCTACTAGAAACAGCTTTAAAAAAAGTCCATGCAGAACCAGGTTCGACTATCGAGTATTGTACCATACACTAAAAAAGACTTTCCATTTCATTGATTTGATCTTCATACAGCGAAATTCACTAATATGCGTCCATTTTCTAAAAAAAAAAGAGATTATATCAAACAGGTCAATATCAGTATTTTATTAATAACCAAGTCAGTTATCCACCAAAAAATAATAGGCCATTATTTTTAACTGTATTTTTCTGTATTTTTCTACCAAGATATCTTGAATGACGCCAACGTTGCACACAGCCAAGTTATTTCCAGCTTCAGAAATGTGTGGAGAACTTGATTAAGTTTTTTACCTGGATATCTTCGTCAATCAAAACCTTCTTATTCCATATTTCGAACGTTTGCCAGTTTTCTGTGTATATGATGATAGCAAATGCACGACATAATTAAACTTTTTCGCGATTTGTTCATCTGATAGTGTCGAATATAGTTTCTCGTAACAATTAGAGATATATTGAAAATTCCGGCTTGAAAATCAATCACCGACAGAATTCAAATCAAATGTCCAACCGCGTTTCCGACATCAAATCACAAATTTGTGAACTGATTCAGCTGAAATATTACCATTTTTTCAATTTTCACGCAGCACAACTCATCTTCATTCCATATCTTAATCGTGAATTGTAAAGAAACTGAACTAAATAGCGAATCTATAGAAATAGAATGAATAAACGAACGAAATCAATTGAACGCACAAAGCATCCCATGAGGGGAGGCAGCATGTTCGCTCTATTGAACAAGGCAGTGTCCTCTTTTTTTTCTTTCGAAAATGTTTGTTAATTAAATCTTGATATATTTTTCATATTTCTATCATTATTATTCAACATTTGATTGATATTCTGAAATATTCTCCATTTAACTAGTAGCTGATACATTATTTCGTCAATACGAGAAGGTTGGTGAGTGATCTTCAGGTTAAAATATTAAGAAAATTTATTGTTCAATGTGAGAGAAAACAGAAAGGATGGCTGGAATTTTTTCGTAAAATGAAATCATTTTGGTGAGATGTATTGTGGCAAAGTCTTGCTAATATATAATCACTCTCAGTTTTTTTTTTATAGGAAAACTCACATTTCGATCAATCTACACGTTTTGGATCTGGCAATTGTTTTCAATATGGATCGGTTGGGCAACGGATTTTCTGCTGTGAAAATGGTCCTTCTGCTGTGAAAATGGTCCTTACGCATCGAATCTCCAAAGCTTTATGTGACAGAAATGACTTGGTTGATCGATTGGAGAAAGAACGGCGATTTGAAGAAATTGAATGAATATAATTTGATGAAAGATCAAAAAGATATGGTATGTGAAACGTTTGCGACTATTAATTTTATTATTTGCTTGAAAAAAAAGTTATTTTCAATCGCGATGAATAATTTTGATGTTTCCCTGAAATTCGTAAATTTTGATAAACGATTTCTGAAAGTTTACACCATATTTTTGAATTTGACTCGAACATTTATTTTCTGGGAGAAAAAGTTTTTGTACAAGACAACTCACATCCGGATAATTTTTTCTTTTGTCTGACGCCATTTTATTCAAGTAGTAAAAACACAAGCTGATATAAAAATTAAAAGTTGAAGTTGTGACCCAATATACAATTGTTATTTTTAGAATCTTGTATCAACTCCGTCGGGTGAAATTGATAAAAGTCGAGCGATGCCTTCCAAAATACCGATTTCAACAAGGACCATGAGAAAAAAATACGATGAGTACAAGACAAGGAAAAAAGCTCGAACGATCGAGGTAAGTGAAACTTTTTCGACTTTTAATTTTATTATTTGCTCGAAACAAAGTTGTTTTCATTCGCGATTAATAATTTCAATGCTTCCTTGAAATTCTTAAATTTTGATTCGAAATTTTACACCATATTTTTGAATTCGATCCTCAATCAAACATTTATTTTCTGGCAGAAAAACATTTTTCTACATTTTTTGATTTTAGTAACACGAGCTGATATAGAAATGCAAAGCTGAAGTTGTGACCCAATTTACAATTGTGATTTTTAGACAACAAAAAACGATGGCAGTGAAGACACGTGTGAAATTCAAGACAAGACACAAGATTTGTCGAACAGCAAAAATAGCTCCAAACCTGAAACTTCTGAACGTCAAAGAAAGAGGGATTAAATTCCCTGGTATGAAAGTTGAGCTTGTGAGTTTTTGCATATTCATATATATTTAAAGATATGAACATTTTCCAGGCTCATCTTACGGTTGGTCGTATTCAACATCACGATAAGAAGTGGTTTGCGTTCTCCGATCTTGATCGGACAAAGATCAAGAAATTGACGAGCAAACCAACCAACTTGATGGACATGTTCGATTCAGAAAGTCCACCACGATGCCTTGCTACTTCACTCACCTTTACTGCTATCATTGTTCTCGACGGTTTGCATCGGTTGACTGCTTTAGGCAACAGGAAATTGAAGAAACATGAACAAAATCAGGTTGTGAATGTTCGAATGGTTCTTATTCCATCGGATGAATTCAAAAAACTTTTGCTATATGCCGTGTCGCTCAACTTTGCGACGACTATCAATCCATCTGCCTCTGAGTTATTCAAGAAATCACAAACCGTCTCTTCACTGGAAGCGATTTTGAAGTATTTTCGATTTGTTCAAGATTCGCAACAGGTATTAACATAATAATATTAATTTGGAAAACCATGAGTCTTACAGGTGGAGGCTTACATGCTCTATTTCTGCAAGTGTTTGGCGAGAGGTGAATTAAAAGAAAACCAAGATAATGAAAGAGCAAGAAAGATCTGCTTTGACAAAATATGGAGCCGAGGGATTTGTATGAGTGGAGACGAGGACTTGTTTCTGAATTTTTGCCTTAACGCTGCGGAGAAGTATATTCCGCGTCCACCATCAACGTTCCGTGTCAATGTTCCAAATGAGCGTCAATGCACCAAGTCAGTTCTTGTGAAATTGAAAATACCGAGAAGCAAATGATAATTAATATTTTGATTAAATGAGTGTTTTCCTTTATTTTATGTGCTTTCCTTTCATATACGTATGCTTTCCATTGATATCTTTTTGTGATTATGCTTGTTTTTTGCCATTTATTCATGTCCTATAAATTTTTTATAAGTAATAAGTAACTTCTTTTCCAAAACCTAAACAGTCACAAAGATTATTGGTTATTTTTGTCAAACATGAATTTTTTTTTAACAAAAAATACAATCGGTGATACATTACATTTTGGAAAATAAGTAATTTCTTCTCCAAAACCTAAACAGTCCCAAAGATTATTGGTTATTTTTGTCAAAAATGAATTTTTTTATTTAACGAAAAATACAGCCGGTCACACATTACATTTTTAAAAATAAGTAATTTCTTCTCCAAAACCTAAGTAGGTTTAATTACCCAAGTTTGAGGTTCTAAATATCATTCGCTCTTCTTTTCTCTCTGGTGGTCAGTGACTAGCGCGTCTCTTGTTTATCGATTGATTACCAGTTGTGTATATTCAACGCACAATATGGAGGAAGTCGGCGCGCCTGTCCCCAATGAGCTCGATCCTGATGATTCTCCGTCTGCGGAAGCTTCAATTATCGTTGATTGAGGCACCAACGCTCCACCGAGAAAGCGCGGAAGGCCTGCGAAAAGACATGCATCAACTATGAACGTGATTCCTGTGGACTTCATGAAACTGGTCAGAAAATGCATTGAGGACACGGCCGCTGTTAAAGTCCAGGTAGTTAAATTGACTTCCGAGTTTGCCTTCTTAACTTCCAGAATGATTGCACTAGTTGAGAGATTTGAGAAGAACGCGACAAGCTCTGCACCAGCTAGCCTCCAAAGCCACATGCCGCCTGTATTCTGAAGTTGTGTCCAAGTATCCATTGTCTTCTACCATTATGCAGAATCGCAAGCTCGTGTCAACTATTACTACAATGGAGAAGAAAAACTTTCTGGCTGTTGTTGAAAATCTGCCCGACTCGAAACTAGACACCCAAGCTATCACTGATACGGAGTTTGTGAAGAATATTTGTTCAAGTGCAGAAATCAAGTTGGCTATTAAATGTTTCCGTGTAAAATGTCGCTCGGATGTTATGTGTCGCCCACTCAAGGTTCTTTGAGAGTAAAACCGACAGAGACAACTTCATCCGGAGTTTCTCAAAAACATTACGTGCTTTTCCCAACCGCACTGAAAGCCAACGCACTATCCGTTGTCGAAGAGATATGACTGTCGACGAACTTCAATTCCTACGCAAAATCAGAAACGAAGGATATTTGGCCAATAACGAAGCTGGATCTATTAAATACTATGTTTATGATTTGGAGATTCGTGAGTCTAAAACTCCCCGTCCTTTACCATCTTCTCAACACTAGGATTGTTCTGTACCTTCTCCTCTTCCTCACAGAAATTCATTTTCATGTGCCCTTTCAAATGTCAGATCCATGTTATCTATTGATAGAGTTGCCCACATACACAATTATCTTTCTTTCCACAGTATTGATATTCTTTTCCTCACTGAAACCCATCTAAACCCTAGTTTCTCTGACTCTCTATGTTTCTCGTCTGAATACTCATTTTTTCGCTGCGACAGAATCCCAAATGCCAATCGCACTCGTGGCGGTGGCGTTGGGGTTTTTGTCAAAAACACTATCAACATTTCTGAAATTGATATCAAGATCTCTGAGTACTACTCTAATCATGAATGTGAAATTCTGGCTCTTAAACATCCTGAATCCAAATCCATCTTTGTTGTTGCATATCGACCCCCTTCTACCTCTTCTGCTCAAACCACTCTTTTTTTCGAGCACATTTCACATATCATCTTTGACACCACGCTTAACTATTACATTCTTGGAGACTTTAACATGCCCCTGTCTTTCTGGAGCACTCCAAACATTCCTTACTCTACTCTCCCTGCCTCTGCTGTTGATTTCATTCTTTCGAACAACTTGACTCAAACAGTTAATTTCCCAACTCACCCAAATCCAATTGGCCCTGACACTTTCCTCGATCTCATTTTTACCACTAACCCAATATCTGTAAATAATGTTCGCAGTTCTTCGCCTCTCATTCATTCTGATCACCTAGTAGTTAATTTCACACTCTCTCTCGATTCCTCTCCTACCCACAATCCCTCTGTTCCACCTTCTTCCCGCTTCAATTACCGTAAATGTAACTTCACTGATCTTAACATCCATCTCTCCTCTTTTAATTGGGATAGGCAACTTTCTTTTTTCACACTATTGAATCCAAACTCCAGCACTTCTCCAAGATATTTAACGAACTTATTGAATTATATACTCCATTAGTTAAAATATCTCACAAAAAACAAATCATTATACCTTCTAGTCGTAAATTATTCAAAAAACTAAAATCCCGAAACCCAAATGTGTCATCCCAGAGAATTAAACATCTCACCAAAAAGGCCCTCAAATCTATAAAGTCCCATCTCTCAAAAATCGAGTGTTCTGTAGTCGCTTCCAAATCGCCCCGTAGTCTTCATAAATTTATACGCTCTCGTTTAAAAACCACTCCCCAATCCATTTCTCTAAATGTGAATAATGTTCCAATTAATTCCCCTTCTGATGTTTCTGATATATTCTCCTCAATATTCTCCGCTAACATGTCACCCCCTACCGATCCATTCCCCGCTCTCCCAGCAAATAAACCATTTAGTATTCCTATTGATTTCGCTCCATTTAGAGTTGCCCATTACGTATCTAAAAAGGTCTCCCCAAAACTTGGTTACTCTAGTGACCATATTTCATTTCTTTTGATCAAAAAGTGCATAGATTCAATTTCCATCCCCCTTTCCATCATTTTGAATGAGTCCTTCTATTCTGGTGTTTTCCCTTCAGCTTGGAAAATTTCAACTGTCATTCCACTTCATAAAAAAGGTCCAATCTCCGATGCCAATAACTATCGACCTATATCCCTTACACACCCTCTATCCCGTTTGATGGAACGCCTAGTCCTAGATCAGTTACGACCTTCATTTACCTCTAGAATCTCCAAACATCAATACGGTTTCCTAAATTCTCGCTCTTGCACCCTGGCTAACATTGAATACACTTCCATTTGCCAAAAATACCTAGCCACCAAAAAATTTGTTGATTGTATTTATTTCGATTTTCGTAAAGCTTTCGATTCGGTTCCCCATAACCTCCTCTTATGTAAACTGTCCACTTTTGGCTTCGATGATATAACATGTAATTGGTTCTCCGCATTTATCCTTAATCGCAAATCCCGTATCAAAATCGATCATTACATCTCCCCAAAATATTTTGATGTTTCTTCTGGTGTTTTACAAGGAACCGTTACCGGCCCATTTTTATTCTTAGTATACATTAACGACCTGCTCAACCTTTTCCCTTCTGATGTACATATTTCTGTGTTTGCGGATGATATTAAGATTTACGGTACCAACCCCTTGTCTCTCCAAACTAGTATTGATATTCTTTGTGATTGGTGTTGTAAGTGGAAACTAAACCTTGCTGAGAACAAAACATTAGTCCTACATCTAGGCAAAAACAATCCCAACACCATTTACACCGCCGATAGCATTCCTATTTCCCCCACTGATCGCACCAAAGACCTAGGTTTGTATGTTGATAAAATGCTTAGTTTCGAGTACCACATACCCAGATTTCTAATACTGCTCTCTTTAAATGTCGTCAATTACTATATTCTTTCAAGTCCCGAAATCCTCAAGTCCTACTCAAACTATTCATGTGTTTTGTCATGCCCCTCCTTGACTATGGCTGCGAAATCTATCATCCCACCTCCCCTGCCCTTATAACAAAATTAGAAAAGCCCCTTAAATGGTTCTCCCGTAGAGTTTTCCAAAGGTGTAATATTCCATTCTCTTGCTATCAAAACCGCCTAGATCTCTCGAATCTAATTTCTATTGAACACCGCCAAAAAATTCTAATCGTCAAACTCTATTATAATATCTTAACTCTTCGTAGTCACCTTCCTTCTATTGATCTATTTCTCGTAGCCTCAGAATCTAAAAGATATCCTCTCTCTTTTAATTATCTACTGGGTCCCAAAAATGCTAGTTTCTTCCACTCTCATCTACCACTATGGAATAATATAGCAAAAATTCTATCTCGTTCTGCTCCCCCTCTGATATCCGCGCTCTTGCAGGCGCACTTCGTCATCTTATTTTTTTTCATCCTATTTTACTACCTCTATCCCCAATTTCACATGTAAATATTAATTTGATTTCCTTTTTGTTTTTTTTTTGATGTAGTTCAATATGTATGAATAAATAAATAAATAAATAAATAAAAAATTTTGGAGGCGAAATATTTAATATGAACTCCTGTAGGCATTAAAATTTAAAATTATAAAGTTCAGTATTAATGAAACCTCCAATAAAATCTATTTCAAAAACCGAGATAGGTAGTCTAGTAAATTTTGCATACCGTTTTAGAACACTATTGTTAATCTAGAAAAAAATTTTGGAGGCGAAATATTTAATATGAACTCCTGTAGGCATTAAAATTTAAAATTATAAAGTTCAGTATTAATGAAACCTCCAATAAAATCAATTTCAAAAACCGAGATAAGTAGTCTAGTGAAATTTTGCATACCGTTTTAGAACACTATTGTTAATCTAGAAAAAAATTTTGGAGGCGAAATACTCGATATGAACTCCTGTAGGCCTTAAAATTGTAAAGTTCAGTATTAATGAAACCTCCAATAAAATCTATTTCAAAAACCGAGATAGGTAGTCTAGTGAAATTTTCCATACCGTTTTAGAACACTATTGTTAATCTAGAAAAAAATTTTGGAGGCGAAATATTCAATATGAACTCCTGTAGGCATAAAAATTTAAAATTATAAAATTCAGTATTAATGAAACCACCAATAAAATCTAATTCAAAAACCGAGATAGGTAGTCTAGTGAAATTTTGCATACCGTTTTAGAACACTATTGTTAATCTAGAAAAAAATTTTGGAGGCGAAATA